>KK351202.1:142890-209447 GCA_000671755.1 Glossina brevipalpis
ATATATATATATATATATATATATATATATATATTAAAGGCTTCTCTATAAGAATCTAAGTCAATTGAAAATGTTCTAATAAACCACCTTGTACCGTGGCAGGCTCATAAACCCTGAAAAGGTTTGCACGCTCTTACCGGAATATTGACCTTATCCAACTGCAGTCATTTATGCTCATTATATGCTCCCGAAGGTTTTACACTCAGTTGAAAGATATTCTCGATTTCCTTCTTATCTAATGATTTCAGTCCACTTCATCCGTCCGGTTGTGCGTCCGTTTGTCCCTCTGTTTGTTGAAGGAACGCTCACTATCACAAACATTAAAATAGAGAGATATACTCCTTGCGCTAGTGGTTGTCCATAGACCGGTTCGAAAAATGACGACGATTCACACAGAATCAACAACCAAATAGAGGAGAGTTTATTGTTTACAATTGATACATAACTCAGCGTAAACATTTACGTGGACATTTGGAGAAAAAAGATTGTAACCACCGACCTACAAACGTATGAAATCTTGGTTTCATTTTCAGCAGTTACTTTGTTGCCAAACCAATTTTGCAAAGCTTACAATATATCTCTACTTCTAAATTATAAAATTGATAAAATTAAGATGCTTTCAAACATACGGTTGCCCTTAAAAAACAGTTTTATTTTTCCACCTTAAAATTGCAGAGAAAGATTTTGATCGGACGAAAATATGGGTAAATTTTTTTAGAAACATGACCTTGGTAGAATGATAAAGTTGCATCTCCCTTAGTCTACGTGTTCTTATAACAGTTCACCCTGCCGGTTAGAAACTTAGAAACATCTCCTATACACTGTCAAAGTTGCATATTAAGTCTCAGTTTTTTTTCAAACACAAGTAAAACAGCAATATTTCAAATTTTTCATTTAGGACGAAAAGAAAATATTCTCTTTTTTTTTTTTTTGATTTGTAGAAATAGTTGAAGAAAGGTCTTTAACTTGATAGGCCAATATCTCTAGCAGCTAAAAAAAATGCTTCACTGGTGATAGAATCGACTTTCTTTTCAAACGTTCGAGAAGAAAGGGATGAAAACAAAATTTCATTATATAAAACATTAGCCAAAAGCTTTCACATACACGATAACATATCGAAAATTATTAAGAATACTTTTGAAACCCGCATCAAAAAATTTCATAAAAACAAGTGTGTTGTGTATGACTGCAAATAAGGGCAGCATGAGAAAGCATAAAAGCGAAGAAAAAACACAAAAATATTTGAAATTTTTCTTTCTTTCCATATTTTGCGAAACTAATTCATTCGTTTTTATCGCAAACAAAAAACTATTGAAATAAGTTATTTTTTTGAACTGTAGCCAAAATATGATGAAATATTACAAATGCTGGAGAAAAGAAAACGTAAACAATTTAGTAAAAAGTAAAATTATAAAATAAAGAAATAAAAAAATCATATTAGACTATGAACGAATCTTTTATATCCATCACCATCATTTTAGAAAGAAGTTTGCATAAAACAAAGTTTTTAATATTAGGTGAGCGTGTTATATTTTATGGAATACCATGGAAATTCTTATTAAGTATCTGTGGTAGTTTATGAGTAGTAAAGAAAAACCTAAAGAGTAGAAGTCTTTTCAATTTTTGTAATATATTTATACGACACGCAAAACACAAAAGTCAGGATTGTGGCGTCAATATTTTGGGATACGCATATTGTAATACCTATAAATTGTTTTGAAAATGGATAAACAATCAAGAGTGATTATTACATAGCATTGTTGTTAGTATGTTTGAGTGATGAAATCGAAAAAAAACCAAGAAAATTTTTCACCCTGTCACAAGTCGATCATGACTATGGAAACATTTCAAAAAAAAAAAAGCTAATAATCCTAAGAACTTATCGAGTGATGTGTTGTACACATAGGAGACGATGTAATGACGATGCTGAATTAATAGCAAAGAAGCGTGTATCTCGAAAATATTTTTCAATCAATACAGCAACTAAATATTACAAGTGTGACTTTACGTAATATATGAATAAGAGTCTTGCCGATGAGATTTATTGCTTTTAATCAACTAGCTATAACGTTGTATTGACAGCGCTGACACCAAGATTGATCGAACAAAAAAAGACCTTACTATTAATAACCCAACAGGCCACGTGGCTCGAAATTTATGTCAGTTGCTTACAACAGCCATATCAATCTACCAAAAAAAATATACAAATCAATATCAAATTTGTTTTGGATCCCGTGTTCGCCCAATTTTGACCGAAAAAAACAGCGTGTTGAAGCAAGGATTCATCATTAAAACCTAGAGCTACGTCAACAATCAGACGAATGAACAGCGGTTCGATATCATAGCGCTGGAATTTAAAAAAAAATACAATCTCACTACTTTTTGTCCACAGTAGTATGTATAAAATTTTGAACAAAGGTTTTAGCCTTAAGTTCGATTTCTTGATTTCCGTGAATCTTTTTGATTTTGCCGCTTATTGATCCTATCAACTTGTTAAATAATGATTTATTATATAATAGAACTTGTTAGGATAAATTCATTTGTTCGGAAAAACGTTCTAACGTTTTCTTTTTAGCTAACAAAATGAAGCCATAAGTAGTGTGGGATGGTAACTGCTAATAATACAAAAAAAAAAGAAACTAATTTTCAAATTGCAGCTGGTACTTCACTACCACAATATTCTACCCAACTTATTATTAATAATCGTAATTTAATTGAATATTTTTGATTTAGAATACTAAAATTGTCAAAATATAAAATTAGAATTTTCATATCAAAATCCTGTTCTTTAAATTTCAATGTAATCAAAAATTTGTGTAGCAAGTTGAATGCAGAAGAATTTATTTAAAAGCAATACAAGCGCAATTACAGAAGAGGAAAATTATGAAAGATTTTATTAAAAGTAGTATTGAGACGCCACCATACACAACAACTCAATGCCACTTATAAAAGAAAGTAAAAAATTCACATTACTAAAGAGCTAAATAAAATTCTTTCTAGTTTTTTTATAATCGATTAAAGATATAAACACTATAAAAACTTCCATATACCAGTTTTTTAACAAAAGACCTTGAACTACATTCACTTATAAATTTTGTAAGCATAAAGAAACATCTCTATGCTTGGTTGCCTGCTTTCTACTATTTTGACAATGACCTCAATTGTACCTTTATAAGCACTTTTTAACGAGAAATCACATCATATTTAATTGTATTTTTGCACTTCTCTCAAAACTTTTACATTAGAAAAATATATTAGGAGTACAAATCAGTTTTAGCCACTTGAAAAAAGATGCATCTCATTTAGAAGGTTTTATTGAAATTGTTAGACGTAAATCGTAATATCGTAAGTTTGATTATTTGGTAACAACATAACCTTGAAATATGAGTGACTATGTATCAGCATCGCATAAATATTTCGTACTAAAATGCCAAGTTTTGTGCCAAATAAGTGTCATTTACAGGTAAATTTAATTTTTCTGACTTAGTCTAAAGATCATGCCGCTAAATCCTTAGGAGCGATGAATATTGATTGTCTTAGACTATTCAAAGCACAAATTACCATCATGGACTAAGTTATCAAGCGAATGATAAGCATGCACAGAAAAGCTAAATATGCATGGCTTTGCCATTTGCGAGTGTATTCCAGGCTGTTCCAACCAGATGAAATTATTGTAAGTGATGAAGTGGAGACGACGAACTGGCACAACATGTCGAAAGTCATGATATCGTGAATTTTCAGCACAACGGAATTCGACTCCATGTAATAAAACTTACGTGACACTAAGCTGAAAAGTGCTAACTTAGCCAGTTTTTTTTAGATTTTTTCTAAGTTGAAATTGAAAAATTTTTCTAAGTTTTGGGCATTGAAAAATATGATCTGAATACGGACTTATATCTCTCATTTTCATTGAGATAACTTTCGCGCTTTAGGATATATATGAATTTATGAATATTTAGCGCACATATCAAAAGGAGAATGTTCGTTAAAATTATTAATTTCGAAGATTAATCAACCTTTTTATTATCGAAATAGCTGGAGATCAAAGGTGTTAATCAAAGTTTTTCATTGAAGAATAATATCCATGATAATTGGTTCCGCAGTAAAGACTCAAAGATGTCCAGCTTATGTTCTGTTGATGATTTTTAGATTGACCCTCTATTTTGAATAATACTGATTATAATCGATAGCTTATTGTATTGTCGAGTGGGGGCGACTTCAATTTTTACAACGATAGCGAAAAAGTATTTTATGCACCAGTTGTCTCTCCCTTACGACATTCATTTTTTGTCTAAAGAATGGAAGTAATAATACCCTATGACAATATTTTAAATGCAACGTAATGTAGCGTTCTTTCGCAATAAATTCTAAATTTCTGATTTTAAAAAATGGCAGAAATTTATCTGTACCCTTTTAGAAATTTTTGTTTTATATAAACAACGATCCTTTGCTTGAAACTACAATTCTCAGCTGATATACTCTCAAACTAGAGAATTTATTAACAAGACAGAGTTGTGGTACTGCATTACAAACTCGGAAAAAAATAAACTGGGCAACTCTACTTTACATTTCAATTTTTATGACTGCCAGTGTTCGACTATCAAGTAAAGTAGTGATGATAATTAAATCAACCTTCAATCAATAGAATGTACTTTGTAGTATTCCTGTTGTCTACTTTTATTGAAATAAGCAGCTTCGATAAAAGCGAATCTCTGAAAAAATATATATGTTTTGAATCACATCTCTGCCTTCTTGCAATGCTTATAACATTATTTCATGCACTTTTATAATTATGCACAGCCAAGTGCTTATAAACAGCGTACGCTGTATTATAAAAAATTCTTAAAAAATTTATAGAACAAAGTGCAAAAATTTTTTTTATTTATTATCATTATAATTTATTTAGACCAATGAAATGAACTCGTGCAGTAAACAAAGTATAGTTTCAATTAAAACAAATTTTTAAATGTTTTTTGCAATTAAAACAAATATTTACACACAATAAAACAAAATCTTTGTTCGTCGAAATATAATAGCACAAAATTCTCTTCTACTTATGGAAAAATCGAATTAATTTACAATAATGCTTTTAAAAATAAATATTTTTTCTTTTTTAATTATTCTATAATATAATGTGATTTAATCATATATATATATATATATATATATATATATATAGTGTTGTGTAGTTAAGAGAATTTATATAAAATTTTTAATTCGTATTTGTGTTATTTATACTCCAATGGAATACATGTTGTAATTTTATACAAGTACGGAAATGAGAGATTTCTGCTAATCATCCACACAACTTGCACTCTTATACATCCGCACTGATACTGCGTAACAAAAACACAATTCTATATTATTTTGACGGAAAAAATTCAAACTAAAAACTAAAAAAAAATAGCAATCGGTAGAATCTCTATGTTGACTTCGAATACTCGGATGCTTGCCACTGATTACTTCTTATAAATAAAGAGGAAAACATTACGAAATCTTCTTTATTAATGAAGCTTGTTTGATTTCAAAAATGTTTTTGTTATATTTCTTAAAAGTTTCCATTTTGCTAAGGCCTAAACCCATAGCTTTTTCGCTTATGTTCATGAAATTCTATTGAAATTTTTTATATTTGGTTTAAATTGAATCTCTCTCTTTTAATACCATTCTTTAAGGTTGTTCATACTTTACAATTGATTGCATGAATGGAGATGAGGCTGCCCTAACATTCCATGTGAGCTTTTACTTACACGTCTGTATGTTTTTCAACCACAAACTTATAACGTTAAAAGGTTACATTTAGTTAGTTATTCTTTCGTCTATTACAGACTAATGGACGCCATTCTTCAAAATCTTTAATCTTGTTCTTCAAGCTCTACTAAAGGATTTGAAGGTTGGGAAGTTAACAATCCATAGATAATTTAAAAAAAAAGGTGGCATCCGCCAATCCAGTCGAAAGTTGGATTCAAAACTTGGTTTTTTTTACAACATGACTTCGATCAAGGCAATAACGCTCCACAGGCTTATGAAAAAATTCATGGTGTTTATAAGGGAGAGGCTTGACTAAAGCCAGTAGTGTGCAGATAGTTTATAGTTGTTTCCGCTCTCGAAATTTCGAGCTACAGACGACGCATTACGGTTAAGTAACCACTGACATATTCAATGAAAACAATTTAAAAAGCCCGGCACATTTCATCTTTTGACATCGCAAAGAAACTAAACACTAACCAAAAGAATTATTTTGAACTATTCGGATTTAGATGGACCAGATACAAAAATGCGCTCAAATTTTTACGTATCATATGAATCAGACCTGAAAAATTCAATAGACCGAATTTTTTCTGAATCACTGCTGAAACAAAACAAAATACGAACAATATGCGAAAAAGATCGTGAGTTTGGATGAATGAAACTGCACGTACATAATCGCACTGATTCCACGTAAAGTAATGGTTTGCTTTTTATGAAACTGGATTATGTCCGATTTAATATCACTTAAAGTAATATTTTGCGTTTTATGTGATTGGAAGAGAAACTTGCAAAATAATCAATTCTAACTTGACCAAAAAATTGATTCCGCTTTTTACTGTCAATAGTTAATGCGATTAAAACGTGCAGTTGAGGTCAAATCTACAGATTTGAAGAATTGCACAGCCTCTCAATGACTTAATGAAACCTGCGACAACTCGCGCTGGAAATTCTGATGTATTCACCGTACAAACGCGGTGTCCGAATATCATTTGTTTCGTTTTCTGCAAGCCTCTTCTAACAGTTTAAAGCTAACTTCAAATGATTCATATATTTCAGAGACCTATTGTGATGACGTAATGAATTTAACTGCAGAAGATTATCGATGAATGTTCCATTTTTTTCTTTTTTGTTTGTTTGTTTATTCAAGAGATATTCATGTTGGATCTTAAATTATAGCAAACAATGGTTTTCTTTTTTATACGCTGTCCCCAAGAGATATTCATATTGGATCTTAAATTATAGCAAACAATTGTTTTCTTTTTTATACGCTGTCCCT
Source organism: Glossina brevipalpis (assembly GCA_000671755.1). Classification (NCBI taxonomy): domain Eukaryota; kingdom Metazoa; phylum Arthropoda; class Insecta; order Diptera; family Glossinidae; genus Glossina; species Glossina brevipalpis. The sequence goes on from KK351202.1 coordinate 149,915, forward strand.
TAAGAGATAGTATATTTAAGTATTATTTTTATGGCTGTTTTAAACATCTTATTCTTTCTTCTGATATGCCGCGGCCAAATTGCTTGCTTTTGTTATTGGTTATGACAAACTCATTTGATTTATCAGTTGCTCATCTGTATAAAAGGCGAGTATTTTACATATATATTCTTCATAATATCTCCACATTTATTGAGAAATTGTTCTGGAGGCAAGAATTAGTTTAACAAAACTAGAAAACATTTATTTCTTGTAATTTCCTATCGCTGGGTTCAGTCTAAAGTTCTGTATTATTAAAAATTTTCTAAACTGTTAGTTTAAGCTTTATAACTAACGGGTTCCATGCATTTAAGACGTTTTGAACTGACTTTTGTTAGCAATATTTACCAATGAATGGTACATATCGATGGCTGCTAATAGCCAAATATGAAATAAAATAAAAATGATAATGAAAATAAAGTATAAGAAAAATGTATTAAAATTTTGTAGAAAAACTGCCATGAACTTTTTCTTTGATAAGAATACTCATAAGAATTCTTTGTGATTTTTTAGATTTCCTGCCGCATGAACATATAAGAGACTTCCTACAAAGCAGAAAAAATTTAAAAAAAATTTATGTTCGTCTATGGTCGAATCTTTTAAACTCGTCAGTTTTACATCGAAAAGGAGCAGCAAATTTCGATATCGCGTAAATTGGGGTAAGTATGGCTGATTTCTTTCAATTTTGCACGCATATTTCAGATCGCACGTGAAATATGGAATAAAAATTGTTGTCAATGTATCTCTTGTAGTTTATGAGAAATGTAACAAAAATACAAGCTTTTTTCTTCTAACCCACTTTTATTCCCAACCCGTATGCAAGAATTTCAATTGTTTTTGCCAAATTGGAGCCAGATATCCAAATTGTCCGGGAATATGTTCACCAGAGATATTATGCAGATAGGCAAGCGAACAGATGAACAAACGGACGGACGTGCGAAGGGATAATATATATTGGACTTTAAGGAATCGAAGCTCACTTTTTTTTGTAAACGTTTTGATGAAATAAATATACTGCATATATAATACAAATAATATGGATGTACGGAGAAATTCATGGCACTTACTGTGTTATGTACTTAAACAATTAAAAATACTTATTTTCCCGTATACATTTTGCAGATATTTTGTTTTACTTAGGTTACTGCGAAGTAAATAAATAAAAACAATAAAAGAAAAAAATTTTCAGTTATGTCCAGTATTTATTTTTATCAATCATAAATAAAATAAAAGAAGTAAATTTATAAATATTTTGTATTATACTTTATAATAAAATTTCTTCTTCTTCCAGTGTACTCTAGAAAAATATCTTTGTTCTACAGTTTACAGTATTATCAAAAATCGAATTGGAAGTTGCTATCTTATTAGCTAAGCTTTTTTATTACGAAACGAATTTCGACCATGTTTTCGCTGAATATCTGTAAATATTTATCATATTAACTTCATTTACTGGCAGGCAGGGCAGTAGCAACTGACAATATCAAATAGAATAGCAATATGTATGTGTCTCTATCTATCAAAACAAACAACACAAACGATAGCATTCGATTGTAGTCGAATATTTGATACCTTATCGTATCATATTTTTATCGGTCGCACAACAACCACTTAGATTGGCTTTCTAAATTGTAATAGTTATTTTCTTTTTGTCTTCTTTTTTTCTTTATTTGTCATTTAGGTAGCAAACGAGATTATAAACCCTACACAAGACCTGGAAGTAAATAGCGTTCATAATCAAACAAAAACAAAAAGGTTAACGTACGCATTTCGAATACGAAATAAATGTACGAAAAACTCGAAACTTTTGGAAGGAAAAGCTACATAAGTATACACGCCAAGTCGGGCACAAACATAAAGCGGTAAAGGGCAAGAATATCTGAAAATGCATTGAAGTGCAACGCAATGTTCACATAGTATGTGAAAAAATAACAAAACTCCAAAAACACACCCTTTTATCTGTTAACTTACATTTTAATATAAAAATTAACCTTTGCAAGCAAACAAAATTGCTTTGAGAAATTTTGTCCACTTACCAACACTGCACTCTCTCTAACCACCTGAGAAACGCTTTCACGCAACTGCGCTGCCATACCCGGCTTATTTAAAGCTCGTGTAAATTTACGTTCAGTCATTTTGCGCTTCCACTTCTCAAGAAAAAATTTTGTATTAAATTAATTCAAAAAATTCGGTTTACTTTTGTCTCACACACGCTCTAGCTTATTTGGAAAACGAAACCAAACTTTCTAGTCATTTTTTTCAAACAGATTTTCAATTTTATTAAACATATAGATCCACGTATTTTATTATTATTATTATTATTATTAATATTTATTCTTTCTATCGTTTCTTAATTATTTTTAACTTGGTTTTCTTGTGCCTTTTTTGGGGAAGCTACGGAGCGAGAATGTTGTTGTAGCACTAACAAAGTGATGAGTAATCCTGTTTTGCGTATGAGATAATGGCAGGAATTTATTCACGTTCACTACATTCTGAATATTAACAAATATTTTTTAGACATGCATTTAAAATTTCAAGGATTGTTTTTCCAATTTTATGAGTATTTCACATAGACGAATTCTTGCAATGTGTGAGCACGATTTATTTTTATATATTATCTTAGATTTGTGCAATAATCTTTTTGTATAATTGCATGAATTCTTCTGTTTAATCTCCTTTCCACACAGTTGTATTTAGGATCTTCCCACACCCACACACGAGCACTGTCAATTTTTTACATTTCTTTTTTTATCGAATACATAGATTGCAACTTTTTCTTTGTATGCCCGATTTTATTTTAAATTGTTTTTATGTAAATATTTTTTGAAAACATTTTTTGTTGTTGTAGAATACTTTTAAAATAAGCAACAAAAATATATGTATATACATATGTAAAAATAAACAATAATTGCTGAAATATTGTTATTTTGGTTCGACTGAAGCAAAATCTACAACCCGCCTAATACAATGGGAACCCAACTCACAGACGCAAAAAGACGAACTGAATTTTGTCTCTCTTCTACAAACAATATGACGACAAACTTCGCCATAGATAAGTGTTGCCAAGAAAATATAAATAATCTTCATTCGGGTATCAGTTATTAAAAATTATATATAATTTAAATTTTAGCGACTGTTTGTTGTGTTTTCGAACAAAAGAAACATAGTGAACGAAAACGTTTACAGATTTGGTTTAGAATTTCAAAATCTTTCATGCACCTAGGTACAAAAAGAGTTAACGAAAACAAAAAAGGAAGAGAAGACAATAATAAATTTGGAAAAAGCTACGTATACTTATAATAATAAACAAATAAATAAAAGATTATAAAAAAAAAACAAAATTATTTTTAACTTTTACGTGCTTATATAAAGTTGAATACAATGGCTACAGCTGCAGCATATGGCAGGGATTTACATTGCTAATTACAAGCGAAAGAAAACGGGGCGAGGGAGAGAAAGAGAGTTATATGTGTAATTTTAAAACGCCCAAAGTCACAAACTTTTTATTTGACTTTTAATCTTATTTATTTTCAAAGTGTTTTAACTTACTTGATAAATATAGTAAAAAGAAAATATTACAATTATAAATAAAAAATAAATTTTAAATTAAAAAAATTGCTAAGAACAAAATATAACGATTAAAAGTGCATAACGAAGCAACAAGAAACAATTACAAACACAGGCTTGTTTTTCTCTATTTTGACGTAGCGGACAACACTCATTGTTTACTGAATACCTTATAAGAAGAAGAAGACGAGGACTATAATTTATTAATAATTGCAGAATGGAAGAAGTGCAAAGGCACAGTGTCCATACGTTAATTTTCCGCTCCCTTAAACGCACTCATGACATGTTTGTTTCCAACCAAGGAGCGCTACCAGAAATAGACGAAAAGCTGTAAGTGTTTTATCTGCCGCGAACAAAAGTCAAAATAACTAAAAACCAACCGAGCAGAAAATTGCGGTATTTTACAAAATTTTACATTTTTTATATCTATTATTGTTTATAAATAGGGAAAAAATACGTAAATCTATTAAAGCACGTGACAGTTATAGTCTGGTTTTCGACCGAGTGGTTATGGCTGAAAACAATAAGAGATGCACAGATATTGCAGACAATGGCCGTAAAAATAATCAATCCATTGAGGCTTCCGAAAAAGTGTTATATATTACGAACAACAAAGAAAATCCTGTCAACAGCAACGTCGGTACCATTATATTGGGAGCTGATACTGCAAACAAAACTAATTTTGATATTTCTTCAAGTACCGCACTCATACGCTCATCCGCAAACAGCACCAGTAATGTTCAGTTAATTCCTAAAAAAGCACCGGCAATTCCGAAACCTACCTGGCATGCACCGTGGAAATTGGCGCGTGTTATATCCGGTCACTTGGGTTGGGTTCGCTGCATTGCCGTGGAACCGCAAAACGAATGGTTTGCTACCGGCGCCGGAGATCGCGTAATTAAAATATGGGACTTGGCCAGCGGCAAACTTAAGCTTTCACTTACGGGCCATGTAAGTACAGTGAGAGGCTTGGCGGTGAGTGCGAAACATCCGTATTTGTTTAGTTGCGGAGAAGACAGACAGGTAAAGTGCTGGGATTTAGAATACAATAAAGTTATACGTCATTACCATGGCCATCTTTCTGCCGTTTATTCAATGGCTTTGCATCCTACAATTGATGTTTTAGCTACGTCCGGTCGTGATTCCACAGCACGAATTTGGGATATGCGCACTAAGGCTAATATACACACATTAACTGGTCACACAAACACTGTAGCGAGCGTAGTGGCACAGGCTGTGAACCCTCAAATCATAACTGGTTCACATGATTCCACCATACGTCTATGGGATTTGGCTGCGGGAAAAAGTGTTTGTACATTGACTAATCATAAGAAATCTGTACGAAGTATTGTTTTGCATCCCACTCTATACATGTTTGCTTCTGCTTCTCCCGACAATATAAAACAGTGGCGTTGTCCAGAAGGTAATTTTATACAAAATATTTCTGGTCACAATGCCATTGTGAACTGTATGGCTGTTAATGCCGATGGTGTACTGGTTTCGGGTGGTGACAATGGCACTATGTTCTTTTGGGATTGGCGGACTGGGTATAATTTTCAACGTTTTCAAGCTCCTTTGCAACCCGGCTCAATGGACAGTGAGGCCGGTATATTTGCGATGGCATTCGATCAGTCCGGCTCACGTTTAATCACTGCCGAAGCTGATAAGACAATAAAAATCTATAAAGAAGATGAGGAGGCTTCTGAAGAAACTCACCCTATTAACTGGCGCCCAGAAATACTTAAGCGTCGTAAATTTTAAAAATACATTTATGTTTGCAGATAAATATAACTTAAGAAACTTATTACAATTGTGTTTATATAAATTATTTCTGCTACTGCAGTGAAAACACAATATTAGGAACGCTTAAAGTGAAAAAGATATTTCTAAAAGACATTTCCGGTGATATTTCTCTCAAAATCTTACTGAAATTATCATAAACCGGAAGATTAGTAATAAATTTGTAAAGCACCTACAATTTTTATTGATTAAAATATCTACAGGTTGCGAGATTTCACTTGAACTGACAGAAACCGGTTTTAAGATCTTTTTAGTGGTATCCCAAAACGATTTGGACAATAGAAAGCTTGCCGTTCACAGTTCGGCATAGAAAACTCCTTTTTTTGTTTGATTAATTAATTATGAGCCTCGGGATAAAAATTATGTTTTCACGAATCCCTTTGAATTACTATGATTATTGAATTACTTTCAATATACACAGATTTAGGGGTTTTTTTATTTTTTCTGATTTATTTCAATAATTATTATTAATATTAATGTAATTTATTTAAACCAACGGAATAACTAAATAAATAAAAAATAAATTCAAATATGGTTATCGGTCGTATCCCTGCATTTCTATTTGGGATATAGCCGTTGCGTAAAGAAGATTTTTCTGAAAGTAAGCTAACAAGTTTTGCAATTCGACTATAAACTTTTTTACTTCCCTCATATTGGGTTTCAAATGATGTTCTCCACTATTTACAAGCTTTTATAAGTGTTCCCAGCTGAAATTTTTATTTCTTTACTACATAAACGTTATAATTGACGAAATCTATATTCTTTACGTAATGAACACAAAATACATTTTATTTAATAAGTAAAACTAATTAGAACGTGCGGGACGACAAATTTTGGCATAGCAAAATTTTTAATTGAATAAATAAATGTTAATAATGTTTACATTGAGTTATTCTTCTTCTTCTTAAAGTAGTCAGCGAAAGAGATTCGAGTGCGGTAGCTTCATTTACAATGAAATAAGAATTACGAAATTGTTTATAAAAACGATATATACAGAATTCCCAAATTTTATCTTATCTCATATAACATTGCCAACATCGATTCAGGTGGAGTCGCGTCTGTATTTTCAAAGATGGAGGATAATTAATTACATTCAATATAATATAATATAGAAAAGAGTAAATTTAATACAATAGGAAATATAAAATTATATAGAAACTTTTAAACATTTAAATTTAACATAAGTAATATAAATAACGTTCAATTTAAATGAAACGTTTTCATTATTCTTGTAGGTTTTTTCTTTTCTTTTCGTTTTCATATATCCGGTAATATATGAGCGGCTCTACTACTACTATCTGTTGTGGTATTATTAATATTTTTATTTTATTTTATTTAATATTTATATCTAAAATTATAAATGTGTTTGTAATTCTAATTTTCATTTTTTTAATTCCTACTTAGTGCTCTCCTTTCCGTTCGTCTCATTGCATATCGAGACATGGCAACCTCATTTCAAAACGATAGCGACAATATTTACTAGCGGCAATTGCAATTGTACAATTCGTTTTTGATTTTGACTTAAAAAAGGTTTTTGTGCATTTGAAGGTCTTTCCCATCTTTCTATTCTTTCATATCCTGCTCTTACAAAGGTAATGTTTTTTAATTGATTAATTTTGAATACAAATTTCAAAAAATATTAACTTCAGGTTAAATAGCGCAAAATACCGAATTGGCACAGTTTTACTAAATTAGTTGTTTTAGCCACACGAATATTTTGGTAAGTCAAAATTATAATCGTTGACTATTAGGGAAGTTTTTATTAACAAATTTATAAACGTAAGCATACCGGAAGCATGTAGCTTCTAAACGTTTTTTATTTGAAATCTAAAGTCTTTTTGTATACATGTATTAAAATCGAAAATTACATGCAATAAGTCTATGTGTAAATATTCAAGTAGCCTTAATTTTCCCTACATATTCATGTTAACAGGTCTTTAAATATTTGTTTTGAAGTTAAAATAATTCGTTAGAAAAATATTTCGAAAAATTTTACTGATGAAATTATACTGATTTTTGTAACTAAAGCTTGATCTTTCCATTTTGATTGTCTCGAATTATATCGTCAATGTTACTCAAATTAATTTATTAAGATTTTTTTAATTGTAAATATTAATTAACTTGCTTCGGCTAAGTTCAACAATTTGTAGAAGCATATTAAAATAAATTATTTTGTAAATAACTTGAAGATATCTTATAATGAGACCAGTTATAAATATCTGTAAAAAGTAAATCTTAACATTTCCGGAAAGGACGATAGAAAGATATACTAATTAGTCTGATTTTCGCCTTGCGTAGTGTTGACTATTTAGACCTTAACTTCCACACTAATGACTAAATCAAAGAGTATTTTTTTAAGGTTTCTAATAAGAAAGCGCAAGAAGTATTATGTTTCTCTTTTAGTGTATTAGATGATCGTAAACAAAATCGAAATGAGAAATTTTGTTTTTTTCTCTTAAAAGCAGATTTATCTAAGCGTAGTTACTCTTGCAAATGTTTTTGATTTTATTGTAATTGTTAATTAGTGCTCATGTTTAGCTCTGAAAAATCTTTCTGTATGAGAATTATTTTGAAAATATCTTCACAATGTTTTTTTTGTTTATGGAAGAGATTTTCAAACTCAATTATTATTATTCTCTGTTGCGTGTGCGGTAGAGAGATATATTTACTTAAGTTTACAATTTATCTTGAAAGACTCAATTAAATGCTTAGCGGCGTTTGTGAGTTTTCAGTTCGAATTGTGAATTGAAAACGTTAACGCGTTCGTTATTGATGGCGGTGTAATAAACGGATAATTAAATTGAAATGAAGTGAAGCAATGATGAACACAGTGCTTTCATATCTCTGAAAAAAAATAACACTTTTCTATAGCGTTGTTACTGTAATGTTCAGCGTGTTTACTAAAAAAAAAAAAGGATGCAGGAAAGTGTGTTATAAATGTGCAGAAAAGATTACAAATGGTGAGCACTCAGCTAATGACAAATTGAGTTTAAACTCAAAATCTAATAGAATCAAATATGTATGTAATAATATGTAACAAGTGAAGTTTGGTTGCTTATAAAATTTACACAAATGTATTTTAAAAAAAGGGAAAAAAATTCAACAAAATTTTAAGTTAAGTTTTCAAGTTTTTTAAACTATTTTTTAAGTTTGAATTTTACTATTTTCATTGTTTTCTTTTTTGTGTTGTATTTTTTGATGCACGTTTTTACTGCATTTTTTCTTGATTTGTTTTCATTTCATAAACGACTGCTAACCGTTTACGTTTTCTCTTTTCTATATTTTGGAAAATTTTTACATCATTTCCTTTTGCACAGTCTGTTCTTTAAGAAAATTTTTTTCTTTCAGTAAGTGAGTGCACTTGGCTTTGCTTTCAATTTAATCAAAATGAAAAACATTTTCTGTTATCTTATGTAAATTCTTTGGCTTTGCGTTTCTGATTGTTTTTCTGTTTGTCAGTCCGTATATGTTGTGTTGTGAAATCAAAACCATTACTTGTGTATCTCTTTAAGAAAATAAAATTCGCTACATGCACATAGCAAACCACAAAAAAGGAAAAAACATATTGCTAAGCAGAGCATAATATGTATTTATCAAGTTCATTCTTTAACTCGGCTCGTCTGTCTTTCATAAAAAAGTTTAAAGGCTTTTTCGGTTTTTTTTTTTTTGTGGTTTATAAACAATGACATCAGTCTGTTTTAAATTCTGCGAGTCCGACAAACGACGTTTATGAATATCATATGATTTTAAGATAAAACATGACGACGATCTACATTCAGTTGGCTACGAATCTCGAACAGTATCCAGCACCTACGTATGTTTACAGACGTTCGTTTATTGAAATTGTCCTGAAATACTTTGATATCTATCTAAAAACTATTCTAAGCAATTGATTGTTTGTTTTTATATATATCTGAGAAAAATAATTTGAAAATAAAGTACAGAACTTATCTTTACTTTACATTTTAAATCAAACTTCGAAAAACCGATGATTGTTTGAGACGAATTCTTTGCTTGTTTTCAAATGCAACCAAACAGAAATATATGCGCCTTTTTCCAGTCATAGTCATATACGTTGCTTGCACAAGCATGAAATGATGAATTTATTACATAGTTCGAAGGTCAGGATAAAAGTCTTCTAGACATTTATGTTCAGATTTGTCTAGATCTTTGCTGCCTTGCTATTCTCTTTCTATATATTGAGTTTTCAAAAGTCGGACCTTGAATAACGACGACATGTGATGCAATTCATTAGATAATACCTTGACATAAATAACAAAAGTACATCTGTTGTCGTAGACACACATAAATATAATTTTGAGACTTCAAAACTATGCCATGACCTTCTTACTCTGGTTTTAGAAATATATGGTTTTTGCATTCGTTTTCATTAATTTAGAAATAATCTCATGTTATGCTATTTCCTCGATCTTGAATGGTCTTCTGGAAGGACGATAAATAGTGAAAAATTATATCAAGCTGATTGGTGTTTTAGGTCCGCGTTTAATTTTTGTACTTTTTTACTTTTATCCACCAAGGGGCAAGGTGAGGGAATATTCATTTTATCAATTCGTTTGCAAAACCCAAAAACGGACCGCATGAGGTGTATAAATTTTTAATCAGCATCAAATTTAGAATCGATGCAAAGATGAAGGTATCGGTTTCAAAATATTGAAAATAGCTTACGCTGGTTGATAATGAAAATGGGCCAAATCGGTCGAAGGACACTCCTACCATACAATGTATACTGAGGACTCCTCCATTTTCGAAAGAACGAAAATTTGAGTTGGGGTAGGTCTATAAAAATTTTCCATTTTACTGTTTTTAGCTACCTCGTAGTGCTTGTACAAAAATGGAAAAATTTTTCCACGACCACCCAACATAAATAAATAAATAAATTCCAGTCTTTTGTAAAAACCTCTAACATCAGGACGGAAGCTTCAAATACCTAATAAAGTGCATATATATGTTTGATCAGTATCAAATTCGGAATCTACCTAGGAGTGTCCGTTCGTGAACAAAATTTTCCATTCCATTATCCAAAAGTAAAAATTTCCAAAATTTAATTTTTTTCTTGAACTTTTTTTAAGATAAAGATGATGGGTATAAAAGATTCGTTTAAAGTCGCGCATAACTTTCTTACTTGTTATTATTTCATTTTTCACAGAAAATAATTTTCCTCCAAAACAATTGCTGATTTCTCATCTTTTCTGCGGTCTTTATTCTCTTATTACTTCTCTTCCTTCGTACGTTACCCTAAACTATATAATCATGTTTAAATATTAACTGAATTGCAAACTCTTATAATGCTAAACGAAGTAGTATCATATTCATATGCTTTTGAAAAATCCACAGGAAACACAAGTACTAGTACTAGTAGTGCATATACATATAAAAAAGAATTTAAAAAAAAAGAAGAAAACTATTGGAAGCGTACAAAAAAAAAAACAATAAAAGAAACATAAAACACAATAAAAATATAAAAAATTTATAATGAAACTACTATAACGTACGAGGGGTGTTAGAAAAAGCTGTCACTTTTTATTCTCGAAAAATATTTATTAGTTCATCAGTATTTACTTTGTCCCCTTTTAAGGTAATCCCACTCAGATATAATGCACTTGTGTCAGCGCTTTTTCCAATCCTCGAAGCACCTCTGATATGCGTTTTTTTGGCAAAGTCTTAAGCTCTTCCATCGACGCAATCTTTATATCCTTGATTATGACAAAACTCCGTGCTTTCATGGGTCTTTTTAGTCCTGGGAACAGGGAAAATTCGAATGGGGCCAAATCCGGTGAATACCGTGGCTGAGACATGATGAAGGCAATGTTTTTGGTTAAAAAATCACGAACAAGCAATTACTAAATTTTATAAATTTCGGAACAAACTTCGTTGCAACACGTTTCATGTCTAAAACCATCCAAAAATTTCCATGGCATTAGCCGACCGATGCTGACGTACTCAGCAATTTCTATTACTAATAGTAATTCGACTATTCGTTATAACAATTTTTTTGACTACATCAAGGTTTTCATCGGTTGTTAACGTTCTGGTGCGTCCAGGGATAACATAATCATTAGCATTCTCTCAGCTTTCTGTGAAAAGCTTATGCTACTTACAAACATTTGATTTTGCTCAGAGTAAGCTTGCCACAGACAACAATTCAACATTTTAAGTGACTTGGAATACTTTTCTTCTTTGATCTATTTTTTTCCGATAGCAAAAAATCGCCAGACGCACATCTATCTTTTATATCTTCAAAAAAATAAATTAAAAATACAAAAATGGCTGATAATGTCAGTGCTGAAGATGTATTTATCTATGTAGAAAAAATACGAAAAAATGCAGCCCATGAAATTTGAAAGATCACCTTAATTTTTGAACACACCTTGTAAACAAGTTTATAGTCGCTCGCGATAATCATTAAATAGACAGGATCTTTAAACAGACAGGACTAAATTTTGGTTATACGAGAGATGTAATTTTCCGCGTTCTTAAAGAGATGTACGGACTAGCAATGTTGCGATGAAAGACGACCGCTTTCCTATTGATCAGTTGCAGGCACCTTCCGTTAATTGCATACTCTACTCATTTTAAATATTGATAGTAGGGACTAGAATCGATCATTTGATTAAGTTGTAACAGATTATGTTGCCTGCTTCGGCTTCAATCCCATAAAATGTAAGGTATTACTTTACTTGAAATTAATCTGTGTATCGCATATTATTGTCGTCTGCGACCCAATTTTTTTGGCCGGTTATTAACTACCTTAAAAATGGATCGATTTTTTTCATCTTAACAATGATTCATAGATGGAAATTCTCTTCATGAAATTTTTACTTGTTCTTTCATGGGCTATTTAAATATTTAACTTCTTTTTCTATTCAGCACTTTTAAAATGATTTTAAACTGTTTTCTAGTCAATGATTATTCTGTGGAAATCTCGTACGAATAAATGTAAATAATTCAGTTCTTTAACATAGAAATTTGCAGATTGGAAACGTCCAAACTATCTGCTGACCATGTTGCTGCAGTTAATGATGCAACACCCAGTATCATTTTACAAGATCTCAAAAGTAGCACAGATTCATTCATCTTGCACTACGTTTTTGTTTGATTATTATTAGCCTGTTCGTATAGGTTGTCTTACTTGCAATATTTTTCTTATTTACAAGGACGACCAGGTCATCAAAGAATTTATTTTATCCGTTTCACATTTCACATTCTCAGAATAAAGTTTCGATTTTAAGTAAGATTCTCCTTCTTTTCTTATTCACCGGCGAAGAATTTATTTTGGTGGAAAGGTAATCCAATGTATTAGTAGTAAGTATATTAAAGTTATATTTTGCTAAATGTAGGATCAATGTTAAGTAGTGACTTATAATTATTTTAGCAAGCAGGATCCACATTATTAATTTCCTCAATATAAGATCATTAATAATCAATAATTTTATTATAATTAAATAATAAAATAATAACATTTTATTACTAAAAAAAATCGCAGTAAAAAATTTACCAAAGATGAAACTAAAAGAAAAAGACAAAAAAAACGAAAAGGTAAGGATTAACATCGCATCCCATTTTTAAGGATGAATTATTTTTTTTTTTTAGTTTGTAAAAATTAGGAATGGAGGAAGCCTTTAATTTCAGTCTTACATCTCCAGTATTTTGGTTATTTTTTGACTAATTGGTTGTGTGACTTTCTTCTTCTTGAACGTTCGAGAAGAAAGTCAAGCATCAATTAAAGCATAAAGTAGTTCGGCGAAAAAGTCATTTCCTTTTTTCAAACAGCGTGCTGAATTGTACTTTTTCACAGCCAAGTTCACATTTAATCCGCATACTCTTTACATACTTTAACAGCTGATATAACAAGGTTTTCTTGTGAAATAGTTCGATTGATTCTATGCAGCAGCTTCTGGTTGTTGTCATATCAAATATTGAAAACTGAAAGCATCAGTTTCGGTATTTTGCTATCGAAAGAGTAAAAACCCTGTTCATGCAAGGAAACAATTATGCGATATATGGAAGATATAGAGAAGACGTATTGACAGAACGTCAAAAGTCAATATTGGTTTGCAAAATATTGATGTTGAAGACCATGTACCATGTTTTAGCAAGCCAGTTTAAGCTGATGACGACAAAATAAAGTCATTATTGATGAGGGTTGCTGAATAACATCTCGCAAGATCACTTAAAGATTATATTTATGGAAAACTAAAATTATTTAGACACTATAAGGAAATTACTTTCCATTGCGACCAAACCAAAACGAAATCACTTTCGGAAGGACCATATAGTACTCGATGCCTTTTCATAAAGTAATTGTTCAAATGAAGCCCCTCTGAATGGAACTTCTCTCTCCTTATTGGAACTTCTCGAATTTGATAGGAAATTTCCTTATTAAAAACTTGAAATACAACTCTGTTTTTTGTTACTTTTTTGTGAACTCTTTTTACTTGTGGATTTATGTGTTAATCAATTAGTGAATTCTTTACTCCTTTAAACGAATTTTGGAATATCAAAATCAATTTTTTTTATGTATCTCTAAAAATTTCTTAAGATTTACTCTCTTTCTTTTTTGCAATTTTTTGTTTTTGCTTTATACAATAAACGAAAGAAAATCGCTTGAAAAAAGTATTGTAGGTTATATTCATTAAGAGCAAAAGCCATTTACGCAATTAGTTAGAAATATAAATGAATATGATAAGTGTTAGTTTAGGACAGACAGAGTTAAAATAAATTTTTATGTAAATAAATTCGTACGTTGTTGCATTTGTGTATACAATATGATGCCGCATTAGATCATTCTTTCGCTCGCTACTAAAAGATGAAAATATATTAATGTTATCGTTTGCGATGCAACATTTTAAAGTTCAAAGCATATTTTTCGATAATTGTGTAGGATTTTGTAGCAGTATGTCAAATGCGAGTTCTTTTATTCACACATTTAGTCAACTAGAGATTGAAGTAATCAAGTACACCAAATTTACCTTAAAGAAAGGTTAAGTCTCTCATATGCTTGCGCAATTTATTACGGTTTGACAATGAACCTGTAACTACACTTTTTCGATACTACGAACTCTTGCCTTATCTTTCCATTAACACCCCATCAGGCATGATACGAGTTCTTTTATTCACACATTTAGTCAACTAGAGATTGAAGTAATCAAGCACACCAAAATTACCTCAAAGAAAGGTTAAGTCTCTCATATGCTTGCGCAATTTACTACGGTTTGACAATGAACCTGTAACTACACTTTTTCGATACTACGAACTCTTGCCTTATCTTTCCATTAACACCCCATCAGGCATGATACTAGATTCACCTATGGACAAATAAATAGCACCAATTAAAATCAAGACTTCAAAAAATAAACTTATTTGGATCAAACAATTAAAGTATTTTATTTCTGAATTAATATTATTATTGTTTTAATTTTTTCTTTTTTTTTTTGTATAAAACTTTTTTATGTTATTTCTATATACAAAAATTTTTTATACTTTTTGGATAAAAATAAAAATTTTCTAATACAGTTTAATAAAGTTCTCTTTTTTTTTTGAATTGATATTATTGTTTTAATTTATCTTAAAGTTTTTTTTCTATAAAACATTTTATGTTATCTTTAAATTTATTTTCAATTTTTTATACTTTTTCGATAAAAATGGTATTTTTCTAATGTAGCTTAAGTAAATCTTTTTTTTTTTTTGGAGTTGATATTATTGTTTTAATTTACCTTAAAGTTTTTTCTATAAAACATTTATTTATTTTCAATTTTTTATACTTTTTGGATAGAAAAATATTTTCTAATGTAGCTTAATTCTTCTTTTTTTTTGAGTTGAAATTATTATTTTATTATTCACTCCTTTTTTTTTTTTTTTTTTTTTTTTTAAATCATTTAATAAATCTTTGTGTTTATGATATTAATTAGAGAGCCCGTCGCCTCTCACTTCTTTACGGATGAAAATGAAATTTTGCGAATTATTGACAACAATAATGTTCCTACCATGTTGAACAAATATTTATTATTATTATTTTTTTTGTTTTGCAAAGCTTTGCGAGATTTATGCAAATCCCTTAAAGCTTAAGTAGAAAATCAAATGCCAAGGAAGTATAAGGAATATAGATTGATTTACTTAGATTTCAATAATTTTCGTATTTATATTCAGCTGAGATTGAATCTTTTATACCCATCACGCCATCTTCGTTTTAGACAAAAGTTGAAAAACAAAACTAAATTTTAATACTCTATGATAAAAGATGGGCGTGGCATTCTTATGAAACACCGGAAAAATTTTTATCGTGTATATGTTATGATTTATCAGTAACGAGCAAATATATTCTCAATTTATGTTTTATTGTGGGCGGATCGTTTGATCCGTTTTCCCTCATTTTCAATACCAAATTTTGTCTAATTTGAACTCGATATCATAGCAGAATTTTTTCATTTTTATGGCATACTGCGAAAACTTTTATTGTGTCGCTTATAAGTAGTAAGCTAAATACCCAGAAATCAAAATTGTTTTCAGTTTACGTCATACTGTAGTACTTTGGTTGATGTAGCATGATTGATTTTTTCAATTTTTTTTATAGCTGCTACAGGATAGCTAATATGGATTAGGTGGACATTTTTTTAGATCTATTTGCTAGAGTTTATGAGTAATGAGCAAAAAACCAATTTTTTTTCTGTTTTCGAAAGCAGAGATAATCTCAGTTTACATTGTACTGTAGGCGTTTCCTTTCACCGATTTGGCTCATTTTAAATATCAAACTGCATATAAGAACTTCTAATGTTTCTTTTAAATTTAGGATTGATATCTTTATTTTTGCGATCCGAGCACACCAGCATAACCAAGATGGATATACTTAAATCGATTCTAAATTTGATGCTGATCTAAAATACATATACTTTACGGGATCTACAACGCTTCTTTCTAGAAGTTGTAAACATAATAACAAAATAAATATACCCCCGTCCTTTGGTGGTGGGTACAAAAAGGAAATAAAAAATACCACAATTTTATAATTCTTCAAGCTGCTGATAACAAATTCCTTTATATATGTTTGTTAAATTTTTTCGTTACAAAAAAGAATAAAAAAAAGAGACAGAATTGAGAGCACATGGCTTTGTATTTGTTTGAGATGATCGATAAAAGTCAGAATAGTGGAACTACAACTTAAAATGTGAGTTTAACTTAAAATAAATACAATTTTTTATCATTATTGTCATGAATAATTCTCTTCGTAGCTCATTTGCTCTCTTCATAATGCCTTCATAATATAATAGTGGATTAAGGCAAGTAATTGAAACTTTAAATGTTTAGTTTGGGCGAGATTCTGATCAGCTACGGACGGGTTAAAGTTTGTCAGGAATAGTAAATACTAAATAAATATTTAATCTTTATAAACGGTTTACTGATAAATAGTTCAAAAAACTTGGATAACATATTTACATATATAGGCGTAAACATTAGAAGAACTTCCTTTTTTTTTTAGAAAATATTTGAAAAAGTAGAGTTATATAATATAATACATACACATTGTATACATGCTTGCGTATATACATTCATACATACATGTATACATAAATGCATATATGTATATATATATAAATTAATTTTGAAATCTGTCGATAAGAAATTGGTAAAGAAACCAAACGCTTTGACAAAATTTTCAAATTCAATTTCCTTATTGGTTTGTTTAGTATCAGGTTCTGGTCGGCTACGAAAGGTTTAAGATTTGTGGGCTATCAATCATATGCACTCTATTAAATTTAACCTTATAAGTAATACGCTAATAAATAGCTCAAAACATGTAGTATTTACATATATACGGCAAGCAATATAAGAGAATTTAATCAACTTTAAAAAATGTTCTTGTATAACATATATAAAACACATATATGAAAAATTATAATAAATAGCTGCAGATGAATTTTGAAATTCAATCAATTCATTGAAAAAAAATTTGAAAAGAAATCTTAATTTTCTAAAATATAAAGTAAATTAATTTTTATAATCAAAATTTTATAAGCCTTTCAGCTTTTAAACAAGCAAACTTCACTTGGTGTATATTATACATACATATATTTCTACTCTTCCCACAATTCCAAGAACATATGAAAAAAGTGTGAGTTTTGTTACAGATCCGCATCTTTCACTTTTAAACTCGAAAATGAAAAAATTTCACTTTACAAAATCACAGTAAGTACGAAAACAGTATAACTCTACATAAGAAAAGCATTAATAAAATTTCAATTAATTTTCAGGTGAAACATCTACGATACACTGCAACCGAAAAAAAAAACATAAAAAGTTGACCGAAATATTAGAGGAAGTTTTTTATAAATCAGTTTTTCTTTTGTAAATTTGTTTCATTGATAAAATAAAAACAAAGGAAAGAGGAGGGAGCATAGCCACAAAACGAAATTAGAGCATTTCGTTCACTTTCTTGTGTTAATTGCAACCGGAAGTTTATGAACTAGCTCAACGAGAATAATCTCTCAACGACAAACACATTTTAAGTAAAACAAGCGTACTTCAAAATACACTGAGCGGAGAAACATAACATAACAATGATTAAATTGTTTTGTGGTAGCAGCCGCCTGTGGCTTATCATTATAATTGGTTTTATATTTTTATTCAGCTTTATTTATATATTGCCTACTAACGCTCAGAGACATGCTGGTCGTCGAGATCGTCCTCGTAATCCACCGCGAACGTATGTTAAAACTCATCCCTGTGAACGTTCATCATGTTATCCAGCGACTGGTAATCTACTAATCGGTAGGGAAAATCGCTTAACAGCTTCTTCGACTTGCGGTCTCCATTCACCAGAACGCTTTTGCATACTTTCCCATTTACAAGATAAAAAATGTTTTTTATGTGATACTCGTGAAGAGACTCGTAATGATCCCTACAAAAATCATCGTATTGGTCAGATTATATATAAAACCAAACCTGGCACAAATATACCAACTTGGTGGCAATCGGAAAATGGTAAAGAGAACGTTTCTATACAACTTGATTTGGAAGCAGAATTTCATTTTACTCATTTGATTATGTCATTTACGACTTTTCGTCCGGCTGCCATGTTTATTGAACGTTCCTTTGATTTCGGTGAAACCTGGCAGGTGTATCGTTATTTTGCTTACGATTGCGCTGACTCCTTTCCCGGCGTGCCGACCATTTTACGTAATATAAGCGATGTTGTGTGCACTTCGCGTTATTCGAATGTCGAACCATCTCGTAACGGTGAAGTTATTTTTCGCGTTTTACCTCCCAATATTAACGTTTCCGATCCTTATGCTGCTCATGTTCAAAATATGCTCAAGGTTACTAATCTTCGCGTAATATTTCAAAAATTACACAAACTTGGGGATAATTTATTAGATAATCGATTAGAAAATGAGGAAAAATACTACTACGGCATAAATTATATGGTGGTTCGTGGTTCCTGTCAATGTTATGGCCATGCTTCGCAGTGTCTGCCCTTGGATACCGCCGAACACAATGAACTTGATATGGTTCATGGCCGTTGTCAATGTACTCACAATACTCGAGGTCTGAATTGTGAGACCTGTGAAGATTTCTTCAATGATTTACCATGGAAACCGGCTTTAGGTAAACAGACTAATGCATGTAAAAAGTGTGAGTGTAATGACCATGCTGTTAGTTGCCATTTTGATGAGGCTGTATTTGAAAAATCTGGTCGTGTATCCGGTGGGGTGTGCGACAATTGTTTGCACAATACTATGGGTCAACATTGTGAAGAATGCTTGGCGTTTTTCTACCGCGATCCTTCAGAGGATATTCGCAGTCCTTACGTTTGCAAACCGTGCGATTGTGATCCCATTGGTTCTTTGGATGAAGGGATTTGTGATTCTGTGAATGATCCTGATAATGGCGTAGAAGCTGGTTCTTGCCATTGCAAAGCAAATGTCCGTGGCAGACGTTGTGATACTTGCAAAGACGGTTTTTGGAACCTAGATCCCGAAAATTCGGAAGGCTGCGAAGAATGTAGTTGTCATACTTTAGGTACGGTAGACAACACTGGATGCAATATGTTTACGGGAGAATGTACTTGCAAGCGTTTGGTTACCGGAAAAGATTGTAATCAATGTGCTCCGGAAACATTTGGCTTGTCCGAATCCGAAGATGGATGTACACCTTGTGATTGTGATGCGGGCGGTTCTTATGATAACTTTTGTGATGTAATTACTGGAGAATGCCGCTGTCGCCCTCATATGACTGGTCGCGCATGTTCTCTACCTAAACAAAATTATTTTATACCCCAATTGCATATAGTACATGAAGCAGAAATTCCTTACTTGTGTATATCTAATGTAAATAATGCCAATTGCTCCACGGTGCCCTTCCAACCTATTGTGGACCGTACACCTGATTGGACTGGAATTGGATTTGTACGGGTGCCGGAAAATTCGGAATTGGTAATTACAGTGAATGATATACCACGATCAATGCCATATGATGTGTTAATACGGTATCAAACAACTTCGCGCGGGGACTGGGAAGATGCTTTTATTACTTTGGTGCGTCCAGATGAAGTCGATCCCAAAGGTGAATGTGCCGCTCTAGTTCCTTACGGTTCTAGTGCTCGTGAAACTCGGATACCTTTCGTTTTATCTGATCATGAGAGACAAGTGGTGGCTATGCGAGAAATCTGCCTGGAAGCTGGAAAAGTTTATAAATTCAAAATTCATTTTGAACGTAGGCGACACAATGAGGATAACCCTACAGCCACTATACTCGTTGATTCCCTCACTCTAATACCGCGCATCGAACTCACAACTGTATTTACAGGCTCACCAATCTCGGACTCTCGTCGCGATGAATATTACCAGATGGGTTGTAATCAGTCGCTCTATGATATACGTTATCGCCCGTATGCTAGTGAACGATGCAAAGAATTGGAAAACTATGTAAGCATGGTTATCCACGATGGTGCCAGAATGTGTAATTGTAATCCGACAGGTTCACTCAGTAAAGAATGCGATGCTCATGGTGGATTTTGTCAGTGCAAGCCTAATGTTGTTGGACGTCAGTGCGATCAATGCGCACCAGGCACGTATGGTTTTGGCCCAGAAGGCTGCAAAGCTTGCGACTGTAATAGTATAGGTTCTAGAGACAATAATTGTGATGTTGTAACAGGCCAGTGTGCCTGTCACCCGAATACATACGGTCGCGAATGTGATCAATGTCAGCCAGGTTTCTGGAATTTTCCCAACTGCCAAGCCTGCGAATGTAATGGCCATGCTCAGCAATGCGACGCTCGAACAGGGCAATGCTTAAACTGTATGGATTTCACCACGGGTTATGCTTGCGATGCCTGCTTAAACGGCTATTATGGTAATCCATTTTTGGGCAGTGAAATTGGTTGCCGTGCTTGCCGATGCCCAGACACTATGGCCAGTGGTAACGCCCATGCTGATGGCTGCTCTTTAGATTTGCGCAATAACAATATGATTTGCCATTGTCAAGAGGGTTACGATGCACCACGCTGCGATGTATGCGCTGACAACTACTTTGGCGACGCTGAAGCTCCTGGCGGGTCTTGTCAAAAATGCAACTGCAGTAACAATATCGACATTTATGATACCGGCAATTGCGATCGTCGCACGGGGAAATGTATAAAATGTTTATATGACACTACCAGCGATCATTGCGAGTTATGTCGTGACGGCTTTTTCGGCGACGCTCTGCAACAAAATTGCGTTCCTTGTGACTGCGATTTCCTAGGTACAAATAAAACCGTACAATACTGTAACCGTTTCAGCGGACAATGCCCTTGTTTACCCAATGTAATGGGTCTTCGTTGTGATGAATGCGCTGAGAATCATTGGAAAATTGCTTCCGGAGAGGGATGCGAAGCTTGCGAGTGTGATCCGATTGGCGCTTTGTCGGAGCAATGTAATCGCTATGATGGCCAGTGCGATTGCAAGTCAGGTTTTGGAGGTCGGGCTTGTAATCAATGTCAAACAAATTACTGGGGTAATCCAAACGACAAGTGTCAACCTTGCGATTGCGATCCTTATGGATCAGCTGATTTCCAATGCGATCGCGAGACAGGTCAATGTGTTTGTCATGAAGGCATCGGAGGTTACAAATGCAACAAATGTGCTCGTGGTTATTTGGGCGAATCTCCGCACTGCATGCCATGTGGTGAGTGCTTCAATAATTGGGATCTGATACTTAAAGAGCTCGAAGAAGCTACTATGCAAGCAATACAGCGGGCAAAAGAAATAAAGTTAATCGGAGCTACAGGGGCTTACACGGCTGAATTCAATGCTTTAGATAAGAAATTGCAAAATATAAGAAACTTATTACAAAATACTTCGGTAAGCTTGCATGATATGGATTCTTTGGACAATGAAGTTAACGAATTGAAACGCAAATTAAGTGCAGCTCATCAAAAGTTAATTGATACTGAGAGCAATTTGGACAGCATTTATTCGTCACTTAGCTTGTCAGCAGCAGAGCTGGAAACCTTACAAAATCAGTCTGCTTTAGTAAAAAAACTATCACAAGAGTTGAAAGAGAATGGCATACAATTGCAAGAATCCAACATTGAGGGTGCTTTGAATTTGACGCGAAATGCTTATGATCGAGTTTTAGATTTAACCAATGTAAAAAATGAAGCGGAAGATTTTGCTGCTAGCACTGATCGCAATTGCAAACGAGTGGAAAATTTAGCTAATAAAATGAAAGACGAATCCTCAGCAGTAACGGCCAATGATGATCTCATTGATCAATATCGCTCAGAACTTTCCGCTTTGAATAGTATGATACCGGAATTAAATAACCAGGTATGTGATCGTAAGGGTGATCCTTGCGACAACATTTGTGGTGGCGCCGGTTGTGGCACTTGTGGTGGTCTTTCTTGCGAACGGGGTGCTTTGACACGCACCGAGAAAGCTCTTAAAGTAGCTAAAGATACGGAATTCGAAATCAAAGAGAAAAAGGATCAGGCTGATCAAACTATTAGATCTTTATTTCAGGCAAAAGTAAACGCTTCTGAAGCTTACCAAAAAGCTAAGGATGCCCACGAAGACGCCGAAACATATTTGAATCGTACTGAACTGAATAAGAAACGAGGTGAAGACATGATACAGAATTTATCAGAATTTTTAGAAAATAATACAGCCTTACCCGTTGAAACTAAGGAATTAACACAGGAAACTTTGGTCTTAGACTTAACCTTAGATCCATTAGAAATACAAACGCTAGGAGGCAAAATCAATGATGCTGTGGCTTCATTGAAAAATGTAGAAGGCATTATTTATAATACGCGTGCTGACCTAGCCAGGGTTAACGAATTGCAGGCAAAGGCAAATGCTACCAAGGAAACAGCCAACACAATCCTCGGTACAGCCAATACAGTGGTAGAAAATCTTAATGATGCCGACTTATCACAGGGGAAAGCCCAAGAAGCTATATTGGAAGCTAACAGTAATATAGAACTAGCGGCGAAGGACTTAGATCAGATTGATTCTGAGACAAATCAAGCGGAAACACCTGCAAACATAACGGCACAACAAGTAGAGGAATTGGCAAAAAAAGTCAATTATCTGCAAAAAAATATTCTAAAAAATGAATTGGATGCCAAAGATGTCAAGAATGAGGCAGATAGTGTGAAGTTATTATCGCAAAATGCTCATGCTGATGCCTTGAAATTGCAATATTCCTCGGGTGCAGCCAATGAGACGCTTACCAATCGTGCTCGGCAATCAGAAAGTGCACGGGAACGAGCCAAACAACTGCTACAAAGAGCTTCCAAACTAACTGTAGATACCAAGGAAAAATTAAGGGAACTAAAATTTATGCATGAAACATATGATGAGAAAAACGATAAATTACAACAATTGCAAGAGGCTTTGAAGCCTCTTCACGACGAATTAGCTCAATATTTGAAAAATATACAAATGAATGCCGACCGTTACCGACAATGTTTGGCCTAAACGCACTTATCTAGTTTACTATTACAATAATTTTTTAGCATAGAAACTCTTATAATCTTTTCTTAGCATTTATAAAATGTATCGAAGTTTCAGTTCATTCATCGCGCTACTCCAGCAATTGTTTATTTAGAGAAGAGAGCCATTCACAATCTAAAGTTTTAAGTACGCACGTAGTTATATACATATCTGCCATAAAAGCCATAATAATAGAAAAGATAATACTGGTTTAAAAGAAATTTTTACATAAATCGAATCAATTTTTTATATATATAAATGTAATTAAATCTTATGTTTAAGAATATCCAACATTTATTAATTTTTTTACTAAAACTAAAAGAGAAGTTTTTCCTATTTGGCAGTGATCTATGAATTTTATTTTTTTCACTATGTGTAAACGTATAATAATTTAATTACCACGGATTAACTAAGTGTATTAAAGTCTATAAAAACAATTTAGAAAAGCGTTTTATTTTCATTTAATCATCTTTAATATTGCAGCACGCACGTGTTTTACTTTTTTGCATTCGTTTTGTTCAGTTCTAGGCCAACATTTTATTACGTCGTATTACTAGTTGGACCTACAGTGTATTGGGGATACAAAGGGATACAAATAAGTTTCCCCACTTTAACAAAAGAGGGACCAAACAGATATTATTTTTGAAATTATCATATATGAAAACTAAAATCGTAAAAACGTGACGTACAGGATCACATAACTTTTTTGTGCGAAAATGGCAAGTTTTGTGTAAAATAAACCTCATTTGCGGGAAAATGTAGTTTTTTTTGGTTAATTCTTTTGCTGTTTTTCTCGCTTTCAGCTTATTAAATATTTTGACGAATAAGTGAACCAATTTTCAGATCGTCATTTACGTTACCGAAGATGTTCAGTTTTTATAAATTTGACACTGACCATACATACATTGCACATAAATACCACATATTTAAACCAAAAATTGAATAAAAAACGTGTTAAAGCAATTTATTATTAGTCATTTTTATTTCATTTATTCATTGATTGTAGACTATAAGTCCATGGGGCTTTGTTAATCAGAAAATACATTTGGCTACAATTAGTTAATAAAATTAATTCGGAATATACGTGACTTAGAGTTAAATCAAAATTTCAAATTAATAAATGAGATATTATTGCGTACTAATTAATATTCCCGCCCCTTTTGCACAAATACTGAGAATGACATAACAACTAAAACAAGTATGGAAGTAATTTGCAGCAGCAGAAAAACATTTTTCATAACTGAGCCAATACAATTTGTTTAAAGCTTGATATCAACTTTGAAAATCTTCGTTCCACATAAAGTACTATTTCATTTCACAAAATCTAGTTACTCGAATTACAAAGTGTAGAGTAGCTAGGATGATTTAACGACTGGATTCGAGCTGGTTGATCAAAGCTAAATCTTTCGAGGAGGTAAAGCCGAAACCATACAAATTGTATAAAGCCGGAGAATAATTCTGAACCTAACGAAATCTCCAAAGTCACAGCCTATTATTCTGATTACATAAGACGTCATATTTCTACGATTTCTATGCGCGAGACGGAAAATATACCTTATAACGTTGCTCTTCTATAGGTGGGGTGAAGCTCAGGTCTTTCCAGGGGTCTGTTCCAAGATAATTTCTAATGATTAAAAAGAACGGTTTGATATTATATTTTTTTGTTTTCTTTATTGTTTATTTTGGAAATCGTAGCCCTACATTTATATAGTTTTATAGCGTTATAGGTGTCGTACTGCGTTTAATAAAAGCTCGCTAAGAGCGGGAACGAAATAATGAGGCAGGAAAAACTAGAAAGGAAAACCAGCTAGTGTGAACGCCGATCTTCTTAATGCACTGCTGAGGCCTTAAATCCGATAATGATGATAATTTTCTCGATGCTTATAGCCACCGAATATTTGACCGAAACTTGCAGCGCTAGTGAATATTAGCAACCAACCAAACAAGTATTTGTCCGTCTGTCCAGGCCAAAGAGATAAGGGAAAATTCTTGTCCAGGCTGGAGAACTCTAAGCTACAAGCGGAAATCCGTTAGCATATCTCTATCGTTCTTGTACTGCGCTAAGGAAAGAGAAAGGATAGTCCGGAGAACATTCAGATGCGAGCGGCAACTCACTGACATATATCTGCCTTTCCCATACTGCGCAAAGGATAACGAAAGGAAAGGAAGGACGAAGATATGTCAAACACTTACCTGATGGTTGGCTGCTGCTAGCAAATTGAAAGGATTTTGCTTATGGGCTGCGAAATTAAAATGAGTAGCTGGTAAATTTCGATTGCAGACACGAAGGCATTTGAACGTGTTTGCTTAGCAAAGATAATTAACGTTCAGATAAGATTCTTATAGAACGTTTTAATCCCGTGATTCTGGCAGTGTACAAAGTGTTTGTAAATTAATAAGACCAATTTCAGTAGAAGCCGGATTGATTCTAAAGAAAAGCAAACATATATAGCTGTGCAATTTTCCACACTATTGCATTAGACGCGTTAGCATTTATTTTATATGGCTGCTTTCCCGGAAGTCTAGTCATCGTATATTTCTATAATGCATATAAATATATAAATACATAAATAAATATAAATTAAAAAACAAAAGAGACAGGGTAGCGCTTATGATAGTACATTCTTTCTTCAGTTTTTTTGTACTATCTGCTTGCACATGAGCTTAGACGCAACAGGTTAAATGAAAATTAGAAATTATGAATGAAAATATGCTTAATTAGAAAAAGCACATATTTACATTTATTTTTTTCGATAGTTAAGAGTGAAATACATATTGGAAAATGTAATTTTTTTTCTGTACATTTTATGGGCACGTGTCTCGAAATTTATGTCAGTTGTTCACAACAGTCATACCATACCGATCTCATTATTTTTTATCTACATTAGTAGTATATTTAA
This sequence comes from Glossina brevipalpis, assembly GCA_000671755.1. Lineage (NCBI taxonomy): Eukaryota > Metazoa > Arthropoda > Insecta > Diptera > Glossinidae > Glossina > Glossina brevipalpis. Next base: position 176,205 of record KK351202.1, read on the forward strand.
GTATTAAAAAAAAATTATTTTTGAGAAATATTGAAATTCCTCCAAGAAGCTTTGCAGTTAGTAAATTTAAATTTTAAAAACAAAATCACTTAACCAACTTGATTCTAGCTAATGAAATACAGAAGGGATTTCAAAAAAAATATTAATTTTTGTGTAATCTAAAAATATTTGGATGAAAACTTTAATTTTTGACTTTGATTAATAAACTATGTTCAAACGTCCTCGCGTATCGAGAGAGAATATTTTAAAGATATCGCATTAACTGCGAATGAAAAGAATAAAAATTCTGCTACATAACGTTCGGAAAAATCGTGTTTGATAGAAAAGGAAAATTTTGTTGCGCTCACATAATCATCTTTGTGCATCATCCTTAAACACTTTAAGAAGCCAATAAAAAAATTGATTTTCTGAAAAATTTACGGTAATTTCCCTTCCGTTCCAAGTTTTGTGTAAATTTTAGGTCATTCTATGTAAATTTCTTTTGTTTATATATAACATATCGTAGTGTTAGATACAATGGTTTATTTCAAAAGCATGTGCTACAATTTTTATTTTATATTAATAGAAACGAAAACAATGGGTAATGAAAGAAAAGAAAAGAAATTGAAACGCACTAAAAACCCTACGGGCGCTGATGACTTGTTCAAATATTACAAAAATCTTATCAAGAAATTGCAGATGGATTTACACAGATCTATTTGTCAACAAACGCAATTTAAAACGATGTACATGGAGGACGAAAATATTAAAGCAGATTTACAGGATAAGTAAGAAGATATATATAAAAAAATGAAATAAATTTTTTTTCTATATTATAATTATATATATTATAATTATTGCATTTTTATAGACTAAGAGAACGCGATGAGAAAATTAAAAAACTCGATGCAGATATCAATATTTTAAAACAAACTAATGATAAAGCGACGGAGGATTTACGGATGTATCGTGAAGAATTCTATAAATTAGAGATAACTTACGACGAAAACAATAAGTTATTCCAAAGGGAAAATGAAATATTATCTCAACAGATGTCGAAAACAAATAATGAAAAAAATCAACAAATCGATGAAGTAGACGATTAAAATGGAAAACTAACGTTATTAATCATTTTTTAAAAATGTCCTTTTTTCCAGCTAACTAAACGCTGCAATGAATTGTATCATCAATATGCCGAGAAAGCCAAAGCCTGTGAGGAGATAAACTCCCAGTATGAGGACGCAACAATAAATATAAATAAGTTACAACAGCAGCTTGCCGAAAAAGAAGAAAATCTAGAAGAATTCGCAAAGGTAGCGAAATTGCAAATGGAAACTTCTAATAAGAAATTTGAAGTAAATCTCTTTAATAGTTACTTTTTAATTTTCATGTTAAAATATTATTTTTTTTTTTTTCAAATCAGGATGATTTAAACGAACTAAAGAAGGAATTGGAAAATAAGGAACTAGATTTAAGAAGGATCATTAAAGATAAAGAGGAAATGGAAAAAGAAAAAGATGTAAATTGAATGTATTAAACTCAGCTTAAATCCAGTGTTGAAGAAGTGCTTTATATTTATAGCGTATCATTGGAGTCCAACGTTATAAAATGCGAGAGGTTGAAAGAGTTTTTGGCCAGCCAACTTCGATGATAAAACCAAGCAATGCCATGTCAAATGCTTCCAAGCAAAACAATAACGACGAAAACTCATCACAGGTAATAAAGGAATATTCTTGAAGCAAATGAGAGTTTATTACTTCTTCCTGTAAATTCATATCAAAATCAAACCAGGCTATGCAGGTTGAAGTTAAAATTTGCGAAGTTTGTAACACTTTCCTAAATAGTATAAAAAAGTTGTAATGGGTCTAGAAGGAAAAAAAAATATGAATTCCACAGTAACTCAAAATGTACGAATCTTCTCGGATTTATGTTTGTTTTTTCTTTTTTCGAAATTCTGATTCACTACTTGCTATTAGATGTAGCAAAGATGACCGAATATTAATGTAGGTTCTTGGTTAATGTTCTTTCTCTGTCATTACTTTGTCTGTTCTTGTCAAACAATACGATTACTCTAACTGATTATGCCGCTAGATACATGGCCGTGATTGAAGTAAGTCTTTCACTTAATTCAATTTAATTTTTTTCTCAATCATGTGAATGATGATTACCTGTTATCCCGAAATCTTCAACACGTTCGCAATGTTTTGCTCCCTGTATTAAAAGACGTTATTGCAAAAGGTTTGAATAATGCTCTCCTGTTATTAATATGTGTAATAATAAGTTTCCACCACATTTTCGACCAAAAATTAGGTCTTTATAGTGGAAGAACGGTTTTTATTCAAAATACTGCATTGCATTGGCTGCTACTTTTGCCATGTTTTAGACAAAGTATGAATTTCGTAAGGGAAACATAGATAACTATTGGAGACAAAAAGAGTTACTTGTACAGTATTTTCGTAAGATTAAAAGGCTCAATTGATCATACAAGATTGTAATCAGCATTAATCAGAAGAAGAAATGTCTATTATTAACGGTTGAAAGGATAGCACGTACCAACTTAGTACTGCTAAAGTTTCTTCAGCATGTTTTGCTATATGAGATTGAACTACATTGTGCTGAAAACTCACGATATCAAAACTTTTGACACATCTCCGGTGTTTCGTACCAATTTCACTACTTAATATTGCTAGTGCTCTTCAATTATGGTTCCTTATGCTTGAAACAATCTACAATAAGTCGAATCCCCCTGACGGTCTCAAATGGGATCGCCCTCCGTATTCAGCTTTATCGTCCATTTTAATGATTTAATGGTTCACCTAGTCTGCATTATGGTTATCAGTGCTTTGGATATGCTAACAGAGGCACTGTTTACCACTCATAAGGATTTAGCGGCATCTTTAGAAAAACTAAAATTTTCCGCAAATGGCGCTTATTCGGCACAAAATTTGACATTTTCGCACGAAAAGAATTATATGATGGTGATATGAAGTCACCCTCTAATGTTTCAAGGTCAGGTGGTTGCCAAACTATTCACATGCGGCCCCTTGAATTTTTTTTTTTTTTTTAAATAACCGCAATCATAGCTGACTTGTTAAGAACTACCACTAGCAAGGCAGCGTACGTGGGTTCAAACCTCATCGGGCAGTAGAGTTGTTAAAAAAATACCACCAAAACGCACGTATGATCTAAGTTATCACAAATTTACATAAAATCCGTATGATCAAACCGCGAGCGAGGAGATACTTACAAAATAAGTACATAATTGCGCCACACCAACGATGTAAGATACACAAATGACAATGAGAGACTCAGAGGATATTATAATAAATATTTTACTATAAATTACTTTTTTACAATCTTCTCTTTCTTATATTTTGCAGATTGTTAGTGAAAATATAGCTGTAGCTCAACCGATGATGGATCATTCTTCATCTTCAGATGAAGAAATTACTAACAGAGAAGTTTCTGTACAAAATTTGAATAAGAGTATGCAACATATAAGTTATAATTCCAAGGAAATTTTTGACGATCAATCAAAACCTAAAACTGCGCGTAAACGTGCTTTCGGTTGCAAGCGAGAATTTTGTATTCCTTCATCATCTTTGCTTAGAAGCAATTCTACGGATGAAGATAGTGATTACACTATTGATGCATGGCGACCAAGCATCAAAAATCCTAAAAAAGTTAGTTATTCTCAATAACTTTTATTTCTCTTTATCTTTTATTTATATATATATATTGACTAAGAAAATGTTCGATTTACAGCAGATGCCATTATCGAAAAAAACTTCAGACGACTTTGACAAATTAAAGAGTTTTTCGAAGTGATTTTTTCCTTGAACAATTTCGTTATAAAACCTTTATATTTGAGTTATTTTGTGTTATCTTTAACTTGAATTGTTTTGTTTTTTAAGTTTCTAAATTTTGTCTTCGATTTACAGCAGTTACTATTGTCGAAAAATACTTCGAAGTAATTCTTTTCGCGGAAAAGAATACCTGCTGTAACTATAACATTCCTTCGTATTAATATGAAAAATTTGTTTAATCTTTGTTGAATTCCTTTGATTTTTAAATTTCATATATATGTAGATACAATACAATGAATATGTGAACCGAAGTTTTATCATACATTTCATAATTTTTTTTTAAAATAAAAATTAAAGAATTTCACTTCATTCATTAGTGAATTTTATTCAAAATTCGAGTTTTACTTAGAAAATTAGATTTTTGTAAATGATGCCTCAAAATTGATTCTGCTCTCTAAAACAGGGTTATTATCTTTTGCTGTCATTTTTTTATTGATTCATAATGTACATAGGATAATATTATATGTGAAGTAGGGTAAATAGGCAAACTTTTTACTACCGTGAACAAAATGTAATGAGACTGTATTTTTTCTTCTTTTTTATAAAAAAAAAAATACATTTAGTATATTTGACTTTTAACAATTTTCCGTCTTCTTTGCTTCGTCAATTCCTAATTGTAATATTATTATTATTATTATTATTATTATTATTATTATATTTTCTAGACTAATGAAATTAATTCTTAGGCTAGAGAAATTAATTTTTTCACAAACTTATATTAAATATTAAGTTAAGTAGTTTTAATAAAGTTATATATTAAATTGATGTTACGCTTGGTAGCTGATTTCAGGATTTCCATGGGATTGGTTGATCCAAATACGATTCTTCTAATAAGAGTAAGATTTATGCAATCGCAAAGAAGGTGTTCTATTGAATTTGTCCACAATTGCAGATAGAGGCAGCAGATTTCTTAAGTATCCATTGGTGTGTTGCAATGGTATGCCCACGGCGAATCCTAGCAAATGTTCTAATCTTGGCTTTGCTAATATTAGTTGGATATATTGGAGGAACAAGGTCAGGATTAACAAAAGAATAGTACTGATTATTATGTTGTTTATTAGTCTCCATTATTTTCTCTTTCACTTTTTTTGCAATGTATCTTTGAAGGTCCAACTTTTCCATGATATCGTCCATAATTATAGATGCGGAAGCGGCAGACTTCGCTGCTCGATCAGCTTGCTCATTTCCTGATAAACCGATATGACTAGGAACCCAAAGTATTTTAATCTTATCTCCAGATGTACCTATAGTATTTTTTAATACGTTAATGGTGTTCCATTTAGAAATTGAGGGATTTTGGATAGCTTTTAATACGGATAAGCTATCGGTGATAATAATACTTTTAAGGTTCTTATTATTGGCAAAGTTGATAGCTTGAAGAATACCTCTCGCTTTAGTTGTGAATATCGAGGCACTTTCGCGAAGTATATGATTTACTAATTGTAATATTTTTACATATTTCTTCATGCAACGGCAATGACCTTTTTGGCTTGTGATGTGAACAAATTTTTCTGCATATGTATATTTTTAATGTATGCTTACTTATAACGTATACTTTTTTCTTGTTTTCTTTTTTTTTTATTATTTATGCATATGACATGTGTTCGCTTAATTTTTGCTTTCTTCTTCGGCCTTTTTGGGATATTTCTTTTCTTTTCGGCTTAAAACGGCTCTTCTTTTTCTTTTTTCGTCTTCCTTCTGTTGTAAGGTTTGGTTTTTGTTGGCTGTTCCCCGGCTTGTAACAGCTTTCTGGTTCTCTGTTCTTTTAATTCACACATTTTAATTCTTTCTTTTAACTACTCTTTGCTTAAATTAGATATATTTAATTATTTCATTAATTGCAAACAAAACATTTTCCTTCATAAAATCTTATAATTATTTTTTCTGTTTTTTCAATTTATATTTTTTGTTTACAAATTTATGATAATATTGCTTACGTACTTTTATTTGAATTATTTTAGTTTCTTTTCATGATTGAGAGAGACTTGAATGTTTTATCTATTTCTGATTGCTGCTTTTTCTTTATTAATTATTACTAAAATATTTTTTTTCTCTCTTTACGCGTCCGTAAATGTATTTTCCATTAAAATTATTTTTTGTTAAACAATAGTTTTTTTTTATATATTTATATATATTATTTAGTTCTTAATGTAATTATTATTTTAATTTCCTTTTTTTTTCAAAAATGTTGTACTAAAAAAAAATTGCGTTTATTTCACTCTAAATTACTTGTTATAACGACTTCACTTTAATTTATATGATAAACTGTTTTTGTCAAATAATTTTCGCTTATTTGAGCTTCCTATTTGAGTGTTAATCTTCTTAAAAATTTTTTATTTTTTTTTTTTGGACTGCGAGATCCTTTTTACAAAATAATTTATGCTTACTTAACTTAAGATTCTTTTCCCGACTGCGCCAAGTTGGAAGTTGAGATTTTTTATTTTTGAAAAAAATAAATTCCTTCTAGCGTCCACATTATATTCGATCGCTAGGCTTTCAAATAAAACACTTTTGTGCTTTTTTAAATCTGCTTTATCTACTCTCACCAATTTTTCGAGGAAAATAAAAAGTCACTTGTTCAATATAGCTCGTATATAAATAATTTACTTTGAATATCTTAATATATTTTATTGTACACACATTTCTTTATTTTGCTTTAATTTGATGTATATTTCAATCAATTATTCTCTTTATTATTTCATTCTAAAAATATATTATTTATTTTATTTTTAAATTTTGTTTTCGTTGCGATCTACCTTCTTTTTTAGGCGTTCTTCTATGTAAATGAGTAGTAGTTCAATCATAAATTATAAATAATGAACTGTTATTTTTATTTATTATAGCTTTAATTACATTCAATTTTTATGTATGAGTATCATGTAGAGCCTTTAAAAAAAAATAAATAAAATTAAATCCTGTTTGTTTTTCTTTTTATTTCTTTTATAAACAATTTAAGCCGAAAAACTTTAATTTTATTCTTTAAATGTAGTTTTAACGAAATTATTAATAAAATAAATAAATTAATTTTATAATTTATTTATTTTATTAATAACAATAAAATTATGCTACGATTCTGGCAACTAATTTATTTATTTATACGTTTGAGATTCAGCTCAAATACTTTAAGAGCCGAATTAGACTTTTAAAGATAAATCAGATTGGTAGAGGTAATATAGATGTTTACTACATTAGCGATCCATCTCGATTTTCTTATATGAAATAATGTCACAGACAGACCTAATCCAAACATAAATCTGTAAATCAAAAAAAAAAAAAATCTGATGTTGATGCCAAAGCCTAGCTTACTTGCTTCTTTATATGTTTGGCTTTAAATTATTGAAATTTTTAAATTTCATAAAATTCTCTAGAGACCTTAAGTAAACTATATAGAGAATTCATGTTGCTATAGAAACAATAACAAACTTTTGGTATGCATTTTTATATGCAATTGAAAGAAAAAATCGAAACTATCCAAATCAAAATTTTATGCATGATTTGTTGTTGGTTAGCTTCTTTTACACGAATATTGGATACGGCTTACTGGTTGCGGCTTGACAACGAAAGAGAGCGAAGCAAAGAGAAAGAGGAAAAGTGAAAGACAGAGAGATAGAGAGAGAGAGCTACCTATCCATAACGAAGAGAGCTCGGTACAGGTGGAAAATGTTAAAAAAAAAAAATTATGCTTTAGCCCTTGCACTTAGCCATAAATACAAGGGAGGAATTTAGTAGAATACTGAGGCGTATTAGTATAAGAATAGTGTATAATATAGACCGAATAATCTCTGAGTAAGTACAAACGTAATATAAATAATATGTCTTACTAGATAATTGTATATCGTTTCTCAAACATATTTTTAAAGGAAATTTTCAATCTACATATCTGCTTAGGCTTGAATATAGTTTTAAATACATATATATATATTTATCGGTGTCATAAGCGCCTGTATATATAGGGTGTGTGTGGATGTGAGTGTGTGCGTTTGTATACGATACAAACTGTTATAGAAAAAGAGCGAAAGAAAAATTTTTCTAAAAAACAAAAACAAAATTTTATGAGATTTTTCGTTCAAAGAGACCGATACACAATTCGAACGCTTGAAAATTCATAGCGACACTTAAAATTGTCGCGGATAATAATAAAAAAAAAAAAGAAAAGAAAAGCTAAATAATTCTTCATTAACGAATATGTTTTCAGTTTGCTTTTAACAAACAGTGCAAACTATTTGAAAATCTTTTAATATTAAAAAAAAAAAAAGAAGTAAATTCAGAAAAAAAACCTACAAACTTTTACTAGAAATGTGAAATATTTTATTTAAAAAAAAAATCAATTCAATTTTTTTGAAAATCATGTAATTAAAAAAAAAAAATTCTGTGATTTTAATTTAATTTCTTTAAAAAAGAAGAAAAACCAGTATTATTGTACTAACTTACAAAGTTAAATGAAAACAAAAATATTTATTAATAATAATATTTATAACAACAATTATAATAAAATGGATCATCATTACTTTAAACGTTCTCTAAAGCGTTCCATTAGTTTAAATACTGGTAATTATTACTATTATTATTATTGTTGTTGTTGTTACTAAAACATATAAATAACATTTAATTATTTACATAATTTTGTATCTCTTTAATGCACTTTTAATAATTTTATCAGTTTTCTTTTTATGGTCTATATTTCTTTATTCTTTTCTGTTTTGTTTTCTAATTAGTTGCAATTTGTTGCCAAAAATTTCTTTAAACAAAATCACAAATGCGCATTAGCCTTACTTTGATTTTTAGTGAAGGAAAGAACACAAAAATGCAAAAAAAAACATAGAGATGACTAAAATAGACTGACGATCCAAGTTTTATCATAATTTATTTCGTCGCTTATCACAATTAATCATCAGTTTAAACGTTTATACAGCTTGTAAACGTGTAAACAGTTTTTTTTTTTTTCAATATTTAAGAAACATAATCTGCTGCCTGCCATGGCGTGTTAGTAAGAATTGACCTGTTATTTTTGAAAGTGGTATAAGTCCATTTTTTTATATATCGAGATATTTAAGGATTTGCGTTTGAGTTAATTTAAAAATATTAGTAAACGCTAATCTATTCGAATAATATTTTTAATGTTATATACCTTTTAAATTTTATTGTAAAACCATAATTCATAAAATTACTTACACAAATAAATGATTTTTTCTAGCTTCAAATGGACTTATACCACTTTCAAAAATAACATGTTATACCAAATAAAAACATTAGTAAATTTAAGTTCATATTTTTATAGACATTTGTTTTACTCAAATGGAATTTTAATGTAAAAAATAATAACTAAAACGAAAGCATTTAAATACAGTATGTAACCAAGTTTATTAAGAATTAATTTCAGTTAAATTAAAAAGGTGACATAAGTAAACAAGTGTAAAATGTAAATTACTTCGCTAAGATAACAAAAAATGAAAAAAAAAAGTATATTTTAAAGTTATTTCGCCTCCATTCATGGTAAATAGGTGATATGTAGGGCAGTAAACTCATCATATCGTTGTATTGCTCTTTTGTTACAGGTCTTGAAGTTGCTTACAGTGGCAACATAGTAATTTTGGTGAGGTTTTTAAGTCTTCCTTGTTTTCTAAATAAAAAAAAATTATTTTAAATTGAGCATTTTCCTCCATACCGGTTTGGCAAAAAATTTTGTGCAGTTCATCCCTTTTAATCATCCTCATCCAGCATATTTTCAGTCAGTTTACAATTCCTCCATCCGTATTTTTTTTTCGAGTTTGATATTGACTCTTGTAGAGATTTAGTTGAGACAAAATCTTTTCTTTTCATTTCATACAAAATGAAACTATCTTTCTTTTCGATAATTCTTTATAGCATTATAATAGCTTTGAGGAATATATAATTGATCCTTTTTCCTTAATATTGTTTCCACAATTCCAAAATCTCTGTCGTTTGGAAGAAATGAATGACCCGACAATAAAAGTTTGTGATCAATAATATTTATGTTATTATCAGATGATTGAACAATACTTAACCACATCAATGCGAGCTTAATATTTCGATTTTGTCCCGTATACATGTCAGGCAGCAAGATGCTATTTCTTCCGCACCTCTAGATGGTACAGTTTCCTCCCCCATGCATATATGTAAATTCTGTTGTTATGAAAATTATGAAAACCTTCATTAAGAACATACATACTTCGCTTTAGTGTGCAACAGAAACTGACAATTTGGGATAAAGAAGGAATCATGTAAGCTACATTAACAAATGAAACTGTGTTAGATTAAAAATTGAAAATTGTTCTTGACAGCTCCCGATCCTGATGAAATTTAATACAAATCTCTATTGCATAAGAAGACATAAGATCAGATAAGAAGTAGGCAAATCTCATATATAAAATGACTTGAAGATCTTGAAATTAGTCTAAAATATCGGAAGAATGACAAACTTCTACTTGAAGTCGTGAACGATTATTTAGAGCCTTTTGATAAAGAATACCATTTTAACTGCTTTACGGCTTATGGGGAAATAAATATAAGAGTAATTAATTTGTTATGTTCAATATAATGTTCTCTCTTAGAAACTGTATTCACACTTGTGATATCTACATTATAATTTGAATTAATATCGTAACAGCAGAGGGAGCCTCTTTACCAATACAAAATGATCGATATGAAAATGTAAAAGCTATTTCCTATATCAACCCATTGCGTATCGAGACATATAAACGTAATTATTAAAGAATGGCTACTTCATTATTCCAAGAGGTACTTTAATACTGCGTTCCTATCTCCTTTTTTCTGGCAAGTAAAGTTTATATGTGAACTTTTACTCATTAAACTTTTTTATATTTACCTTTTTTAGGTTTGTTTTAAATTTTCAACCTTAAACTAGTTTTTAGTTAGATTAAAACCGCTTCAAATTATTTTCCTAATAATGAGTCATTTATGAGCAGATGTATACTTTTGTCTCCGATTGTAAATTTGGTTAATGATTATGAAACCGTTGTAAACTTAAACTGATGATGTGTTTAAGAACATTGCAATATAACGTCTTTTGCAATGCGGCTCACGCATAAACATGCCATAAACCATAACAACAAAATAATATAATCACACACGCATTCATGATACATTACATAGCATCAATATAATGAAAAGGTAATTAAAAGCCAAATAACATTAACGACATTATTATTAAAATGCTTAAAAGGCAAACGAAAACGCTGCACCTAAGAGTTCATATGAGTTGTAAAGATTTCAAAGATTAATATATTCCTGGAAGTATCTTATGCATTGAGTGACCAATATATTGCGTTCGAACTCCTTACAGGATTCGCTCTCTTTTCTCTCTCTCTTTTATGAAAGCTTCCATCGGCTATTAAAAAGAGGATTTTTGAGAAATTTCTTTGGGCTTGGCAAATTACATTTCCAAGAAAACTGTTTGCTTGCCGAAAAAACACAATCGAAACAGCTTACTACATGTTGCAGTATAACTTTTGTTGATTTGTAATATCATACATGTATATAAGTCAGATAAATCGCTGTCAAAATTTAATAAAATGCTTTGAAAAAATAAACATTAATTTCGTTGGAAAACTAATATGCTGTTAATTTAAGTAAATGAAGTAGAAATCCAAAGATTTTAACATTTACATCTACATACATGTGAAAAACGTTTGAATATTAGTAAGTCTGTGTCATTATATTTTAATTTAATTAAATTTTTAAGTGCTATATAAAGACATCGACATAACTTATTCCGTTTACTTTTACATTTTTTATACTCACCACCCGAAGGTCATTTTGTGTGTAATGCCCAGAAGAAACTTCAGAGACCCCGCAATTTATCAGCGTCAAATTTAAAATCCGCCCGTCCGTCGGTCTGCGTAATATCTGTACTAAACATTCTCCTGGCCGCAAAAATGAAGATATCGGCTTCAAATTTGTCACAAAAATTGAGAGTTCTTCCACTAGATGAAATCGATCACAGCCCACGTCTACGCTATAAAATAAGATGAAAACATATCTGCTTTCTGACTGGTTTGCCCAGGGCAAAATTCAAATTTTCACATTATTCCATAAATGTAGAAAATTCTGCCACGCCTATTTTTTTAAATGTACTTTTTATCTTTTTTATAAGTTAAATAAGGTGAATATGAAAGATTCGGCACAGCCGAATGTAAGGCTGTTGACATTGTCTCAAATTTCGAATTTAGAAATTCCGATATACAAAGTGCTATAGAGTCTCTGATGGCATTCTGCCGAATGTACATAATAATGTAAATAATCAAGTTGCTTATAAAGCTTTCTAAGTAAATTTGTATAACTTTGTTTACTTCTCTTGGATTTGTTATGTTTATCTACTAATAAATATTGTTATATTTAGGTTACTATTTCTTTTGTAACGAGAATAGGCAAAAAAAAATCTTGTAAGGATTCTTAGTAAATGATAGAACTTTCTTTCGTTTTTCTATTATCAAAATTTCAAAGCTTCAAAGAAAGAAGGCGTTTTAGCGTTGTAGATTTATTTTTTAAATTTGTGTATAAACAAAGTCCAATTTCAAAAGTTTATCCTTGCTTGCAATTGGAACTGGAACTGCAATATACTCGTTATGCCGTATTCATTTTATGCAGTTACATTTTTTAATGTTGGAAATAATTGAATTGTTTTCCAACATTTCCAATCTCTTGTCGTTTTCTTATACGCACAACTTTACTTTAAGAGAAAGAAGAATAATTTAGAATTTAACTTTAGTTTTCTAATATAGGACAATCGTTTCGAATTTCGTTTTCCATTGAAAAACATTTTAGCAATTAACAGACGTAGAGTCGTATCGGTGCGTAGTTAAGACTCATTGTGGTTATTTGACATTATGACTATACATGACATTTCTCTCATAAGCGATTTATTTGCTAATATTACTCGCTCTCTTCAGGAATCAATGGAAAAGTTAAAGCAAAAACTGTAATAACAAAACTGTAAAGACAAAGAGAACAAAATAAATTTCTCTTTGGTTTTCAGTCTGTTCATAAATATATTTTATTCAGTCTTCGATGCTATTTGCGATTGTCAACAAGTTGGGTTTGTTTGATTAGTAAAAACACATATCGGTAAAATTCTCAGTGCAAAACTCTTTCTGTAATAAATTCATATATGGATGGATATAAGTGAATATATGTTTAAAAAGAAAAATAAAAATGTGTTGCTATAGTTTTCTATTTAAAAATAGAACAAACGCTTTTGTGAAATAATGAAAAACATGCATTAAAAAATAATTACTAATAATAAAAATAAAAACAGAAGTGCAGCTTAATCTACTTTTTTTTTTCAAAGCAAAAAATTTAATCAATTTTAATAAATATTATCCATACCAAATACGATACGGAATGAATGTGAAATTATAATGAGAAAGAAAATCATTTAGATACGTACAAGATACGAAAATAAAAATGAGAAGCGATATAAAAACAACACTAATAATAAAATATTTTGGGATGAAAATCTTTTATATTAAAGTATGCAGAAATTCTTGCGAACATAAGAATATTCAGAGAAAAATAGCGAATGCTTTATTATTACATACACATACAAGCAAATTAAGCTCATTTATGATACGTACCTGTGTGTATGCGCGTATATATAAATATATATATATATAAGATATATATATATATATATATAAGAAATAAAAAATCTATATCATTAAATAATAAACGTATAGAAGATTTTCACCAAAAAATTTTTTTGGGCCGTCTCGTAGGCTAAAGTCATTGAAATAACGATAATTTTTTTTGTTTTTTTTTTTAAATTTTAGCAATTATTTGTTGAAAAATGAATAATAACGCTGATGCATTAAAAATGACCTAAATGCGGTTTCCATTGCTTTTGTTTTTTTTTAATCTCTAAAATAATTCAAAAAACGTAGAGTATTATTGATAGAAATAAATAGAAATATTATTTAATTGACAAGAACACACTATTATATAAATATAGCATTTTAATACAACCCTTAACCGTCTTTCTCTGAGAACAATCTTCGTAGTGCTTTAACAAACACGTTTTTAAATTTTTTTTTATTTTGTACTAATAAACAAACTATTCCAACTGTTAAATATATTGTCATATCTGTATTACACCACATATGGATGACGAGCTTGAGGATAAAGTTTTTTATCAAACTTACGTTTCCCATATGAAGATACTTTCGAAATTTGCTGTGGGCGTGTCGTCCATTAATTCGCCATTGGCCTATATTTGGAAGCTATGTCGTCTCTATGTTTTACGACCCGAAGTTTTATTTTGCGGTGTTATACTCTTCTGTTTATTCCTTTACTTACAAGCTGTCGATACCTGGTCACGCGGCATATTAGGTCGGATTCAAGCCACTTTAAGTGGTCGCCATAAAACGAATACCATAAAACTGCTGGAATCATCCGGGCAAGGCGATCATCAATGTTGGGAAGAGTTAAGAGCGCAAAGCTCAGCATTTGCAATATTAGGCCGAAGACCACGCATGGAAGATCGGTAAGTATGATATCCGGAAATTGGCTACAAACAAATATGTATCAGAATTTAAAGAAATTTATACCAAAGCAGAAGAGAGTTCGTTACTCAATAAGCATAATGTAAAAAGAAAAGGAAAGGAAACTTATAAAACTCAATCGTTAGACGCATAAGAAATTACATATACTTTTTGATCAGATCAATCAGTAAACATGGTGCAATGATTCACACATAATCAATTTCATTTTTTCGTAGCACTTGGTTTGGCTGCAGTGGGCTTTTTGAATGTCATATTTGAAATAGCAGAAAAACTTTTCTGGGTATAAAATTTTATATAATTAACAAGAAGTGATGTTTTTTTTATCATATACAACTTAAAAAAGTTCCAAAATAGTTCTATTTTAATTATATTTGCTATAAAGCCTACCAAGACTTTAATTAATAGGATTCCGTTAATCGCGTAACAGGCGTCATTAAAAGTTTTGGCTTGTGACTTTGCTAGTTAAATTTAAATTTAACTTCACACCCTTCATTCACAGTTACTTTTTACACAGTTACAATTTATAGTTGTTTTTCCAAAAAGAAAGAAATTCCTCGAAATAGACTGAACGACTGCTAAGTGCTATATGCTAACAAGATAATTGAAGAACGAAAAGTCATGATTCAACCTCTCTAATAATTTAAAATAAAAACAAAATGGAACCGTTTTCTTTCATTTGCATGGTCTGAAAAGGCCTTAAGTCATGAAAGTATTGAGTGCTTCGATTACCTTTTAAAGAAAATGAAACAAAACCTTTTTTAAATGCGTAGAAAATATCATACGAAGATTTTTCTATTAAAACTTCAATAATAAAACTCATCGCGCGTTCCCTGTTATGCGCATGGTGCTGTACATCTTTCCTGAAGGGAAAATTAAATTAGTTTTAGAGTATTGAAATACCGCTAAATAAAGACATGTTATTTTTTTCTTTTTTTTTGCTTTGGTCTTCAACTTGCGTAAGTTTCAACGTTTTATACATCAATACGTGTGCCAATGATTTGCATGCAATATCTGCAGACAATGAGACTAGCGTCTAAAATTAGTTGTTAGAACCATGTGTGCTTTCAAAAAGGTCTCTTAACATACGTACTTATTTATGCACTGTATATGTGTACGCTGCATATTTTCAATTATTTGTATTTATTGTATTCTGCAGTTTATAAAATTACATGAACAAGAAATAGCATCACGTGCCAAACCAATTTTTCTATTGTTTTCGTAACAAATTTAATTTTCTACTTTATGTACAGTTCATGAGAGACTTATGCATTGTAAGTGAATGTAATTATAATTAGCAGAATTACTTGGTTAACATAACCTTATCGACTAAACGTATGCTTCCATAGAGAGTAGATAGGATTCGATTGATCACGAAGCGTGCTCCAACTAAACTTTAATTCTTATATATCCCTAGCAAAACTATATTCATTTACTAGATAAAGAAATCCAATTCGCATTGAAAACCATAAAGCAAGCTCATACCGCATCGCTTTCTTTTACTATAATAACCATCTTTTTTATCTTAATTTCTATAATAAGATATTAAGTGACTTTTTTTTCTCTACATTTGTTCCATCACATTATCATATTAAAAACTAATAAAATCTCTATAAATTACAATAATGAACAATAATGTTTAAAACACCCGCAAACATTAATAGCTAGTATACTAGATGACTCTCTTAAGGTATAGTTCATAAAAATAAATTTATTATCGAGCATTGTTTAGCGTGGTTTGAATATGTATTTCTCTTTAATAAACAAAGAAAAAGAAAATGTATTCATTTCAAATTCTGCCTTAGGGAATGATGAAAGAGAGAATCCTTTTTAACAGTGTAGCACTTCAGAAATTGATTTGAGGTGCATATGAAATGAGAAAAAGAAAAACAAAAAGGCCTACTTGAAAATTACGGAGATCTTGTGTAAAGTTCTTCCTTTCCAAAAGCAATTTAAAATGTATTTATAGTATTGGAGTGATATTTAAGTGAGAATATATTGCCCTCGAAAAAGTTTTCGAATCCAATCAAGGTTCGGGTCGATTTATGAGACATGTTTTCTCAATCAAGAGTCGTGTTTTAAAGAGAAACTAAATTTCGATTGTTAATCAATAACGACACAGTTCTTATTCAAGAATGGTTTACACTTAAAAATTCGATAAATTGAAAAAAAAAAATTCAGTATTGAATATGATATTGTATATAATATATACATATGCTATATATGAAAATTTATTAAATTTTTTGAAAAAGATGTGAAGCTAAATTTAAATTTTTTAGCAAAGTCACAAACACTGCCCTGTTAAGTCAATCACAGAACTCTGTTCACTTAAGTCCTGAAAGGATCTATAAAAAAATATCATTAAATTAGAACTATTTCGAAATATTTTTGAATAAATATTGTAAACAAAACAATAGATTTTGTTGAATAAGTAAAATTTGATACGAAAACGTTTGTCTACTATATCTAATAAGAGATTGAAAAAACGAACGTTCACATAGCCACTGTGACCAAACTACTTATTGTGAAAAAATAAAACTAGTATCGCGCTGATCCTTGTTGAATATCGTTTTCAATGACATACATGTATGTATTTAAACTGCTTTCGGAGAAATTTTTTATTCGATTTTGAAAATTAGTCTATATACGGCACAGTAGAAACAATCTCTGGAAGGCCGCTTTGGCCAAACCAAGTGCTGCCAAAAACGAACTAGTGTTCCGTGAATTCTTGATCAAACCATTTCGAACGATAGATAGCTTGTACTAAGCTGCTTTGGATAATTTTTCTATTCGACTTTGAAATTGTTCTACTTAGCGTAATATACATTTCTACTCATAACGGCACACTGTTTGGAACGCTAGTGTTAAATTTAAATTTAAATTCAGCGTACGTTAAAAATAGTCCTAGTAAGAATCAGTCAATTCGAGCTTGAACAGTGCATCCTTAACAATTCTTGCAACGTGTTTCCGAGCGTTTTCATCCAAGAAGATGACTTTGCGTCTGTTAACCGTTACCGCTGCTCATTTTTGTAACAATACAACAATCAATCTGTCCGACTGACGTCGGCAGACATTTGCAGTAACAGTTTCATACGGTTTTAGCCGTTCGTAATACACTATACCTTTCCGATCCCACCATATGCACAACAAAAGTTTATGATCATAAAAATTCCACTTCGGTATTGATGTGGATAGCTGTTCTAAACTCAATCATGCCTTTTAACGCGTGGCAGATTCACTTATCATGATCAGTCACGATACGCTACAGAAAGCTCTTGTTTTTTTTTTGACAGGCAAGCAATGAAATGGTCAAGGTGGCATTTTCAATCAATTTGTGTAATCATTTTCTCTGTTTTTAGATCTTTCCCATCGCACGTAAATGTCTAGAAACAGTTGAGTTATCGACCGCTAAGCTGTTTGAAAGATCTTTGAGAATTTGACCTGGGTTTTCGTCTAATGATTCTTACAATTCATAGCCTTTAAGCTTTTTTGGTTTTCTATGCCGTTAAAACCAAAACCGTCAGTTGCAATGTGATGAGGTAACATCAGAATAATTTTCTGAACTAATTGATGGCTTCGACAAAAGATTTCTTCAAATCAAACAACAAATGAATGCCGTAAATACAATTTTGAGCGTGCCATGATTAGCATCTGAATAAACTGAACAACTCAATGCTAAATGGGAAACTATATTTTATGTAGAGAAATGCCAAAATCCTCAAATTTAACTGCTATGTACATTGATAGTTCGAATTACTTATCATTTTCACCAATAGAGATTGTTGGCCAAAATAGATGCAAGCGCCTATTCCAGTATTTATAGCTTTTTCGAAACCGTAAACAACACACCTAACTTGGTAAAGTTATATTAAATCTAATAGCTTATCGGTAAGTTACTAGATTTGATAGTATTTAAGGTCTCCGATATTGAGATTAAGTTCTGGACATCAATTAGATTTTTGCTAAGAACTCTAAATGGGTGGAAGAACTCAAAACTACATTTGCACTAGACAAGTTTTATATAAAAAGAAAATTCGTAGAAGAACGTTTAGGAATTGCTTTTTCCATTTAATAAAATTTTCATTCATGATTTTCAATTTTTAATCTAACACAGGTTCATTTGTTAAAGTAGCTTACACGATTTCTTCAAAGATTGTTCTAAACACCTGCTGATCTTGATGAAATTTAATAAAAATCATTTATAAACTTAATTAAGAAGATAACGCCAAGAATAAATCTACGTTTCTCTAATGATGTTAGGGATAACAAGAGTAATCTATTTTCATAAAGAGGCAAAGAGACAAGTGGGTATTGCAAATTCCTAAGGGCCAATAGCAGGAATTGCTTTCGAACGAATTCTATTAAATCTACATAAAACCTGTAGGAAAGAAACCATACAATAGAAGCATATTCAAGTACTGATCTGAGCAAGCACATGAATAACGTCTCTGTAAATGAGCGTCGTTTATTAAAGCTTAGTACTGACCTAGTTCTACTTATGCAGAGCTAAATGCGCAGATTGAAACGTAGTCTACTGTCGAATAAATATCAAAATCAATGAATGAATTAATTAACAAAAAGTGTATATAAGGGCAAACTAGGGGAATTTTTCAAATGAACTCCTACTGGGAAGTTAAAGTCTAAGTCTCCTACCTATTGATTTGTAACTTCTCTAATGCGCTTAATGCCTGCGTCTTTAGAAAACGTTCACAAACATTTTAAAGGATTCTATGGAAAAATATCCTAGTGTAGGTTCATCGAAACGACCGCTGAGTAGATATGAGGCTAAGAATGATTCAAGCGAAAATGAATGCTTCTACCAAGGAATCAAAAGTTTGTGATTAATTTAGGATAATTCTGAAGAAAAAATTAATTATACTGAAATTAAAGCAAATTAAATTTGGTTGCTCTCCTATACAAAGGTTCTCATGATAATCAAAACTTTGCATGAAATGTAAAATAATTTTGACGATATGTTTTGATGGAACTAGTTGAAGAATTGTATTAGATAATGAAGTAAAGGGTATTTAATAGTCTACCTTGCTCGATTATAATGTTTTAATCAGTTTCGAGGAAAATAAAATTATATTAAAAAGTCTTTTGATTTAATACAATTTTTTTATAGATTCATAATCGAAGAGAATATCAATAACAATACAGGCATTTCATTTTTTGCTGTATTTGATGGGCATGGAGGTGAATTTGCAGCTGATTTTGCTAAAGATATTCTGGTTAGAAATATTTACAATAAAGTGATAGAAACAACCAAATTATTAAATGCCCAGAAAATGGCGTCAACCAATGTAGCTGATAAAGAGGAGGACTACGCCGACTATAAAAATGACTCACATCAAAAGCATAAAAGCAGCATTAATAGCGGTAGCAATAAGGAAAACGATCCAGCAGCAGCATTGGCGGTCAGACGAAGGGATAGTTTGCGTAAGACGAATAGGTAAGAAAAAGATTACATTTTATAATCTATTAAAGTGACAAACAGTACGCATTCGAACTTCATTTGATACTTTAACTCTGCTTCAATTTATATATTTTGCAAAATTTATTATAAATCAATCAAAATTTTTACACAATATTAATTGGATCATTATCTAACGAATTAGTTAATAACAAAATTCCATTCCAAGAGCAACAATTACCAGCCAAGCTGTTTGGAAACGAATTGCTCAATGCAAATTTGTAGCCTCATATATGAAAACCTTAACCGCATAGAAGCACTCAATCTACTGAGTACATATCGGAGACAAAATATTACTCATCACTTCAAGAACTTAAATTTCCAGTCTGTGTTTGTAACTGGGGATAATTAAAATTTCAAAGTAATACCTGCTTCTTAGTTTCGTAAAGAAAGATTTAAAAACCACGACTAAAAACAAAAAAAAAAAAAAAAAAAAAAAAGTTGCCACAACATTTAAGCAAAATTCGAATGTCCGTTTGACAGCTGGCAGTTTAGGGTTAGTAAAATGAAACATTACAGAAGAGAGCAAAGTGTTTTCATTTTTAAACAACATTTCAAAATTAATGAAAGTTTGGCGGCCACAGTTCGCAAATTTAGTACAAAATATTCTCTGAATACTGACTATTACTGGTGCCCGATATCGCGCTACGATAACCCAGTGCTTTCTGCCTAAATTGGATGATGTTGATGTGATCGACATGTTATTTCAACAAAACGGTGCCACATACCATACATCTTGCGAAAGAATTCAATTCACCAAATGTCTCGTTTCGGTGTTCAAAATTTGCCCCCTATATGCCTGTATATGGCAGCAAAGCCGTGAAGATCAATTCCCTGTCGTACTATGCCAAACATAATCCTATCCTAGTAACGTTATGATCGAATAGAAGATTTAGAAGAAGCAATTTAAAAAAATAACTATCTTTCTGGTTAATTCAAACGTTGTGCAAATTTTGAGACACCCTATATAAGGGAAACTCCGTAATCACTTACAATAGATTTTTTTATATATACATTCCGTTATATAAAGTATTTTCTACAGGCAATGAAATAACCCTTGACCTTTTTATGTTGATCCTTCTTTTTGCACCTTCTAGCGTTTTTCAATGCAAAAGAGGAACTAAAAATTTACCAAAACTTTTATTCAACTTTCAAAAAAAAAATAGTAGAGATTTTCAGAATTGAAAAAATATTATTCTTGTTAACCGAAACTACGATCAGTACTTTATTTGTTAAAGAGTCTTAGTGCGTCCATGTCGTAAGGGAGACACAAATGGCCTTTTGAGGCTGTGCACAAAAGAAGTTACTTGCTCGGCATGGTTGTAAGAATGAAAGCTCTACTCGACCATACGATAAATAATCGATTGTAACCAGTGTTTATAAGGAAGAGTAATGTCCATTGATAACAGGGATGAGGCTAAGGCGTTCCTGTTTAGTGCTACTAAAGAGTTCTGAACGTGTGTTGGTAAATGGAGCCAAATTTGGTCATACTAGAAATTTACGATATCATGACTTTTCACATATTGTTTAGTGTTGTTGGTGTTCGCAGCTTTCATAAATAAAAGTAAACCACAATACCTATCAAATCCCCCCGACCTCCACCAAAATATTTATTTTTATCGTCCATGTTAATGAATCGCTTAGTCTGCGTGATGGTTATTAGTGTTTTGGATATTCTAACTCAATCACTCTTCATCGCTCGTAAGGATTTAGCGGCAGTATCTTTAGAATTAATCAGAAAAACTAAAGTTTACGGCAAATGACGTTTTTTCCGGACGCAAAATTTGACAATTTCGCACGAAAAAAATTATGTAATGTTAATACGAAGTCACTAATATTCAAGCTTATTTTGTTACCAGATAACCAAACTTACGGTATTATTTTTTATATCTAATAATTCCAATAAGGCGTTCTGGTTTGAGCAACTTTTATCAAGCGACGAAAATTGATTTGTACTCCAAACCTGGAAAAAAGAAGACACATCGATTTGTCTACATGCCTACAATTAGCGTAGTATCTAGGGGATTTTAAAATTATTTTTTTTATGCGATTATCAAAAAAAGAAGAGTGCAATTTCCAACCTGTTAACTAGTTTTTAAATTAACTTATCGAAAATCTCGCACAATGATATATTAAAGATATTGTCAAAAATTTGAATTTAAAAATTTGTAGGATTTCAAGGAGAACCCGATTCATTTAGTAATAATTAAAAGGTATAATAAATAAAACAGAATTTATTATTATTAAGCTATAAATATAAATAAAATTTATTTTTATCCATTCATCTGCAAACTCGGAGCAACTACAGAATGGAAAATAGGCAGTCTAGCGGAAGAATGATGAATAGACTTGCTTTAATAACGAACGGATTTTTACAATGTAATACAGGGACGAACTTTAAATATCGGATTTACCGATGTACACAAACGGAAACCTGGTGGGTCGTCATGTAACTAGTATCACTTTTAAAAGGCGAGACTAACATTTTGCAAGCAACTGTTAACTACCGCATTCTTTAGCTTTACGTAACAGTATCCTTAAATTTCCAATAGTCTCCTGGAAATTTTCGAATATATGGATTAATAACTGAAAGAGCCGTAAGAAATAAGAAGCAATCGAACGTTTATTTTTTATAAATAAACTACGTACGGTAAAAATAACGAACATGCACAATAAGAATAGAATTTTACAAAATTTTAATTTGAAGATTTCTAATTTCTTAAATTAATTTCTTATTTTTATATACATACAATCTGGTAACCCTGTGGTTAAAAGGATGAACTTTTGTGTGTAGAAAATTAAAAATTATTAAAAATTAAACAATTACTAACTAATTAAACAATTCGCTATATATAAATGTGACGCGGCTAATAGCAGTGATGCTGTGATACAAGTGCAAAACTCCTGCTGTTGGAGTCTGCTGTCTTGTTGTATATCAGCTGTGCTAACAAGGCAAGAAAACAAACATCACGACATACTGTATTCTTCAGCTGTTGTGTAATTGTCAACATACCAATTCAAGCAGCTGATCTTGAAAATCTTCGTTGATTTTGGCGCCAAAAAGTGTTTTCTGAGTAGTGGGTGAGGGTGGCTGTAGCCGCAGTGCGCAATGGCCGACTGTGTTAAATGTTGTAAATGCAGGTGCTCAATTAGAGGCGAGACTAGCATCAGATACCAGGGAATATGTGAGAAAATCTTTCATAGTGGTCATAAATGTTCTGGATTAGATGAATACTCTGCCAAGGTGCTCGGGAGCAATAACTGTATAAAATTCATATGCAACGATTGCTTCACTTACATTCAGAATGTAGATTCTGTACTCGGCAGCATAGGTGAGATGGTGTCAAAAAATAGATCAATTTTAATTGAATACCGTGATCAGTGCCACAAGGCGCTGGCGAATAATGTTGATAAGGTAAAAGATCTGCTGATTGAATTTGAACGAAAAATTGATGACAAGCTTAAACCACTCTCGCGTGCAAGCAAAGCGAATGATCAGTGTGTCAAGGAGTTGGTAAAACTTTGTGCGGATGTTAAGTCTTCTGAGTCTGCTCGTGGTGAAGAGATGGCTAATATTGATGAAGTGCTCGTTCACCAAAAGAAGTGTGCTGTCGGTCTGGATAACCTCCTCGATGATGCTGTCAAGCTGCGTGGAGCACAAGGGGCAGCATTGAAGACGTTTGCTGATGTTACCAGGGTCTCCGCGGTTGTATCAGGGGCCCCTGTGGTCATAAAGTCGAAGGTCAAGCAGGATTGCTTGAGGACTAAGACCGATCTAACTAAGAATATCGACCCTAAAATAATTAAGTTTTCCGATGTCCGAAGCAGAAGGGATGGGACTATAGTTGTGAATTGTGGTTGCGAGGAGAATAGAATAAAGGCGAAAGCCGCAATAGAGGGATCACTGTCCGAAGGGTGCGTTGTACATGTACCGGGAAAACTTAACCCGAGATTTAAGGTGACTGACTTGAGCTTTGAATACTCACAACCAGAATGCCATCCTTGGCGAGTGTCCAGTGAAGGTTGTGAGATCGTATGTTGTGCGTAGGGGAGGTAAGGCTCACTACAACGCGGTGGTGGAAACCGATGGTGTAACATTCCCTAAGGTCCTTGCTGAGGGCAAGTTATGTATAGGGTGGGAGAAATGTCGAGTCTATGATGGAGCAGAAGTTGTCGTGTGTTTTAATTACTCCAAGGATTGCAAAGAAGATCTTACTTGTCTGAAATGTCATGGAAAGCACAAATCGTCTGAATGTAGTAATGAACTCATGGTCAAATGCATAAACTGCATGAGGTCTAATGAGAAATATAGACTTAATTTAAATGTTACCCCATCACCTCACTATGAGTAAAATCTTCCCGGCGTATGTTAATAAGCTGAATATTGTAAAAAGAAGAATTGAATATTGATGGCTAATCATAATCCATATTCTTGTAGCGATAACATGGAAATAGCCATGAAGATTGTCGGTGAGAAGCACAAGGCACAAGGCTTTCGGCTGTGTAAACAGGCATCTATCTGAAAAGATCCACTTTGTCCGGTCTAGACGTACAATGAATTTGATTCTTCCTGACTTTAGGTATTTGAAATCTTCACGGCTATTTTTTTTATCTCTTTTTTGGCGGTCAGACTGTGTGAATGCGTTGCCACCATATATTAAGGCTGTCGTTAATGTGAACAGGTTTAAAGCAATTGTCAGAGCATTCTTTTTAAATTGTTGCTATTGTGTTATTATTTATTGTAACTTATTATTACGTCTCTCTACCCGGTCTTGTTGATCTATTCCACTTTATGTATGTTAATATTTTCCATACTTTGGTGTTCTTTTATTTGCGCGGGATGAGACTGCAGTCTCTTTGGTGCAGAATCGTTATTTATTTATTTATTTATAATATTATATTATTATTATTATAATAAATTATTATATATTTACATTTTATAAATTTTATAAAATGTAAAAAAATATATCTAAATGTAAAATATAAATATAAATAGAAATATATATTATTTCTTATATATAATATATATATATATGTAAACATATTGTGCATAACAAAATGCACAGATTTTAATTCTAGACGTTGAATAATACATTTAAGTTTGCGTACGCTTCTCTTTCACAGCTCTTTCTTCTTACTGATGCAACTTTGGAAGAGATTGTAGTAGTAATATTTATTGTTATACTCAATATTAAGGCAAATTTGTTCAAAGCGACACCAATTCTGGAGTGTCATCATGGACCTTGAGTCTGTTTCCCAGACTCTTTGAAAAGAAATTGGCAATAGTAAATTAAATTTAATTAGGATCATGTAACAGAATCTCTAAGTTTTCAATAGAGTACGGGAAATTTTCCAATATAATGAGAGAATCGCAAAAATTGAGAGATAAATGAACGTTTGTTTGTTTTGTATAAACAAAACACATATGGTAAAAAAACAAAAAGATTGCAAAATTAAATGAAAAAAAAAAAATACAAAATTTTAAATTACAAATTTTTATTTTCTTAAATAAATTTTTTGTTTTTTATACATAAATATATTTTATTTCTTATATAAAAATATATATAAACATATTAGGCATAAAAAAATCCACAAATTTTATTTGCAAAGGTTGAATAATATATTTAGGTTCGTGTGTGTTTCCTATTCGCAGTTGCTTTTTCTTACAAATGCAACTTTGAACGTGGTTGTGGTAGTAATTTATATTGGTTTCTACTCAATGCTGTCTCCAACTAAATTTGCTACTGTGTCTCTTATTGCTTGGAAAGAAACGCTAAAAAGTTACATAGCGCTGCTGCTGGTATCTCTAGATTTGACGTCATGAGAGAACGCAGAAGGCCAATTAAAATTGTTCACATTTTGTCTTATTTTAGTTTATGGAAGTTTTTTTTAATTCAAAAGCCTACTAAACTAGGCTAAAGTGATAAATCGCCCTATAAAAACTATGGATGACAATATAAATATCATAATAACACATAAGTTTTCGAAAAATACGCACTTTCCCATGTTTGATGAAAGCAGTATGCATTGAAGATTCGCGATCTGATTTATTCTTTTTTGTACTTATCATTGCAGAAAATATTTTATAGTCGCATTTATTAAATGTTTCAATTGCAAATGACGTTGAACAGATGATTCTTTATTGAATTATTTGCATTTACATATTAATTATCAATATCTGAGTGTTGTTGCTTGCTATGTAACGTCAATAAAATAAGATGATATTTGTGTAAAAAACAGCTATACTATGTATACATATATACATAAAATGTTACTGAGACGTAGTATACCGAGATGAAACATACGATACGATATGAATGTGTGTGCATTTAGAAAGCAAGTGTTGAGATATTTCCCTCCATTAAAAAATCGAAAAGATGCGTCAATTACGAATTTTTCAATTTCCCGAATGAAATAAATCGATTAAAAAAAAGCAATTCAAAAATAAGTAAAGATATCGTAGTCGGACAAGCGTCATCCACTATTAAGTATCTTATATCTCGTTCGCTAATATAATCCTTTATACATTTTCATGATCATACCAAAAAAAATTATACCCTGTTTCCACATATAAACTGGAACGTCTATAACTTGATCCAAATTTAACAAAATCTTGTAAAGATTCAATTTTTTTTCGTCATAGAAGACTACAAAATTTAGACTTTGTTGCCATATAAAAACTTATTTTTCATAAGTTTCATTGCTTAGAATGGAATCCAGAAAAGAGATCTATGTTATTCAAAACTATTGCAGTTAATTTTACTGCCAATTTACCGTTATGGAACAATCTTCTTGAAAATATTGAAATTTAGATCTTTTAGACCAGGTACAGGGTTGAGAATCTAGATTTTCCACATCAAAGATACCCCGAAACATCATTACTAATCAGTTTTTGTTAAGAAAATTGGGAATCGAAATTTTTTCTCTGTAACGACGTTTTCAAAAAAAAAACTCTCGTCAACATTGGTTGTAAAAACGGTATAATCTAATACATCCAAGGCTAGTATGTTTGTTAAACACTAGATGTGTTCACCATATGAAGACTATATCAAAAACTGTCCTAACCGATCCCTCTTTTTCTTACATATTTTATATGCCTATATATATATTATATCCTATAGACTTTTCTTGAAAAATATTAAGCATTATATGAAAAGTAGTCGTAAGAATAATCCAATCTAATCCATTTTCAATAGCGTTCCAAATTACGTAAAAAATTTTATACATTGAGGCATGTAGGATGAATACAAAAATTCGCGGACAGGCGGGCAAATTGGCAAGCTTAAATCGTTTCAAAATCGTTTTTGGAATCAAATCGAAACGATAAAAAATGGGCATGTATTAAGTCCTTCTGGATGGTACATATATTCTCATATATTTAATATAGCTTGTACCACAAGTAGCGTAGAGTATAAATATAAAATTAACGAAAATAAGCGGCTGTGCAAAAAAGAAAAAGAAAAAATAAGAAACATAAACATAAAAATAAAATTTTTTGGTTTTCCTCATAAACGCATACGTATGTTTGTATTTGCAGTGCTTCTGATGACTGGGCTTTGAAAAAGTCTATAAATAACTATAAAGATCCACAAGATGCTTTTACTCAGCAATTAAACTCTTTGCTTCGTGGAGTGCGGGTCGGAGGTGCTTCAAACATTAAAGAAAATCTACTTAAATCCAATAACAATAACAACAATCAAAAAGATGGCTTGGCTGCAACAGAAGGACCACCACGCCAATTCGAGGCGAAATGTTATATAGAGAATGGTCGAATTAACTTTGGCAAATTAATAACAGACGAAGTTTTAGCCGCCGACTATAAGTTAGTGGAGGCTGCTAAGAAAACTGTAAATTTAGAATATTTTAAAAACGATTTAAGAAAAAACAGTCATTTCTTAATATATTTATTAGACGAACATAGCAGGAACGACAGCTTTAATAGCTATAATAGAGGACAACCGCCTAATAGTGGCTAATGTAGGCGATTCGCGAGGGGTTATGTGTAATTCACGCGATATTGCAATACCTCTCTCATTTGATCACAAACCACAGCAGGTATTTATTACACATATTTATTTAAAAAACAATATCCTTATGTAGTTATAAAAAAATTCTTTTCCTAGTTTTTTGAAAAATAAATAAATTTAAATTGCATACTGTAATAGTCTCCAGCAACAAATTGAAATATTCTCAACAAATTATTTGAAATAAATTCAAATTAAATGAATTTAATTTGTTTCAATAAAGAATGTTTTCCATTGCTTGAAAAATTAGGTAAGAGAGCGTAAACGCATACATGACGCTGGTGGTTTTATAGCTTTTCGTGGTGTTTGGCGTGTGGCGGGTATACTGGCTACATCTCGGGCCCTGGGTGATTATCCATTAAAAGACAAAAATCTAGTCATAGCTAATCCAGATATATTAACTTTTGATTTAAATGATCATAAGTGAGTTTAAATTTCGCATTAAAAATTAAAAAGTGTTCTTGAAAATATTTATCGCTTACTATTTACTTCTAGACCTGCTTTTATAATCTTAGCTTCTGACGGCTTATGGGATACATTCAGCAATGAGGAAGCCTGTAGTTTCATAAAGCAACACTTATATGAGCCCGATTTTGGTGCTCGTTCAATAGCGTTGCAATCATATAACCGAGGTTCGGTAGATAATATAACTGTATTAGTGATAGTATTTAAAAATGGCAATTACCAAATTGGGTTGACTAATTCCGCGCATGACAAAATTCATAACCAAAGTTCTTCATCTTCTACTATGAGTTCGCCGAAATCTGCAGCAGCTGTTATAGCTTCAACAAATTTGAATCGTTCAAACAGCATTCGTTCCAAATAAAGTGAAATAATGAAAATTTATAGAAAATAATTACTTAGTATTGCAAATGTGTAAATGTATTTTTTTTATAAATAATTAGTTGTGAGAATGAACAAGTAATTAAATAGCCCAGAGCATTGAATATTCTCTCTCTCTCTCGACACAAGAACAAAAAGAAAAAGATTGCCGATGTGATTTAATAATATTTTGTAAGCATATTAATTTAATTTATAAGCTTTAATATATTATATAAAAAAATATTATGATTTATTTATCCCCATTTTTATCTTACAATTTTATTATTTATTTGCCTAAATATATATATAGTTATAATTTAACTTTTTTCCTGTTAATAATTTACAAGTATAATTTAATTAGCATATAAATAAATTTTTAAATAAATAAAAGAGAGCTACACAAAAAAGAGTAATTATTAAAAGTATAATTAGAGCGGTGGTAAACACTTCTTACACAAGACTTTATCATAATTTCTATAATCATCTTTTGTTTTTGCCATTTCGCGATCTTCTGGTGTTATCTCTGCCTCGTCGGAATGTGCAGTGATTAAGTGGCGAACATAATCTTCTCGAAAGTTTGACGAGAAAATCGATTGTGCAACCAAAAAGTAATTTTTTAGTTACTAGAAATATACCCTTATCAAGCTAAAAACCTCTCTCCACCTTTTCTTTATGAAGCAAAAAAAAAATAATTGCCTTGAATATCAGGCACAAGAGGTTCTTCTTCACTTCTACATTTCTTTTTAAAAAGAATGGATAGGTTATGTATCTTGCGTACTTTTGCAAAGCCGATTAACAAATTACTAATCGTTGACTAAAGTAAATTTTCTATATAGTATAAGCAGCTCTAGTTCTTCAGATAATGAGAGAGTTTTCAAAGGCAGTCACGGTTATATATATATATATATATATTTTAAGGAATGATTGATATCTATTTAACTTATTTGTGTTATAGAAAAAGTGCTACTTTACTATTATGCGGAAAAGAAATTAATTTTTAACTGAATTCTGGAGCAAACAAGAAGCGGTATCTAAGAACCATTCCAAAACTTTGAAAGCTGTTGTAATCATTGTCGCGAGGTTATTATAGCAAATAATTATGGAGCAACAGAAGGATAAGGAAGAAAACAAGTTTAATAAAGCTGCTGTACAAATAACATTTTATAATAGCAGATCATAGCGCGGTGCTAATAAACAAAAAATACAATTAAAGCGTGAAGAGATGCTCAGCCCAGGTTTCTTTTTGTGCAGCATTTACTTTATTGGATTATGACGTGCGTGTTTAATAAATTACACGAGAAAGATTTCACTTCAACGTTTCATCGCTAATTTGTTTTGGCATTGACGGACTTTTTTCTTTAGCACATCTAATGCTTGTTTAAACGTTTTCCAAACAGGTAATAGATGTCGTATTTCCAAAATATTTGTTACATGGTCTTTGGTAATCTTAATCCTTTACAAATATATATATATATATATATATATATATATATATATATATATATATATATATTTTGTTTTTGTTAATTCCATCTTCTTATTCCCTTTTATTTTATAGCATCAACAGTTAAAAGCATAGAAACAAATTTAATTTTTTTTTTCTTTTCTTAGATTTTGGAATTTGTGATTATTAGATAGTCTTCCTACACCAAATACAATATTATTATTAACAAATACTTGCTTTTATAATCTACCGAGAGCCGATAGCCTATGTTACTAGTGCTCAATTAATTTCTCTAGTCTAAGAATTAATTTCATTGGACTAGAAAATATAATAATAATCTACCGAAATTGCTCGGTTTTGCGAGCCGTAAACCGATCCCTTAGTCGACTGGGATTTATAAATACTTTGTCCAACTTAGTTGGAATATTAACAATTTTCTCGATATTATATCTTATCACAATTAATTTTTTAATGTCTTTTATTTAAATAAACAACTAAAGTACACTTGACAAAAATTATTTCATTTTCTATTTTCGACAGTTCTCATACATTATAATAAAATAAAGAGTTTTCGGAACTTTGTAGTGCAACAATGCATTAATGAAGGAAAACATTATAGACATGAGTGTTTTTCAATAGAATCCTTATATTTGTAATTTCGGAACAAACTGTCGTGATAGTTTTACGAATTTGAGAATAAACAACAAGAAGATTACTTTCCTCTCCCAATATGTATCTCGTACCTCAAAATCAAAAAAAGGTTACTAATAACCCGTTCGATGTCAAAAAAAATCTTAGATTTATTCATGAACCTAAATGATAAAAAAATTCAGCAAACTTAAAGGTATTATTTACAATATTTTATTATTATAACTTTCATTAATAACTAGCTGCTGTTAATAAAACAAACTCAATAAACAAAACTACCAAACCTTCTAAAATTGATTTCTTTTTATTTTAAATACATATATGGCTGTTTGAACATTGCTTTTCATGATACCTGGACATTTCTGTCCTCTTATTTTGCCATTCAGTCACTTTCTCGGGCTATTCTGTCATTTTGACTTTATTCGCTTCATCGGGCCACTTGAGTCCAGTCATATTGATTTTATTCGCTACATCGGGCCACTTCATTCACTTCAGTTCTCTCATTTCGGTATTCAGTCCTCTCATATTGGTGTTCAGTCCTCTCATTTTGGTATTCAGTTTCATTTTGACGTCAATAGAGGAAATTTTAGAAGTAAGTTCTTCTGCGGTGCAATCGTTAATAAGCCTGTGTGCCATTGCTTACTTCTAAAGAAGACCGTCTGAAATCGCGTTGAAAGTCCGTTTTTATGTTGTACTTACAAACAACAGTATTTTACCACTTGCCGTGTAGAGATGCGAAATAATAGAGTAGAGAAATGAAATCTATTCGTATCGTAATTTCATTTTTCTTTGAGTGTTTTTCAAGATAATGATGATGGATAGAAAAACAAACAAATAAGAAAATTATTATCGACTATTATGAAATCTTTAATTTATGTTCAAATATAATTTTAAATATTAATAATACAATCTAAAAGATTCATCAAAAAATTCTTTCTATATTAATAATCAATGCCATAAATGTTAATAACGGTCATTAGATAAAATTTTTTATTTTACTTAAAAAATTTTAAAATTGTCGCTAACCTAGATTCTGCCAACATGAGTAGAACTTACCATTCCTTCGTTAATGATGTCTAGCGTGTTCAATCCTGCGCCTTCACGACGGCGAATCGCCTTCGCTTGCCTCTAGTCTCTTCTTCTTCTCTTTAACTCTTACCCTTAGCTATAGGCCAGTATCTCATCTTCGTAACCGCTTTTAACACATTGCTGTCTAAACTGTCCATTGGACTTTGTTCCCTAGTCATGTTGTCAATTCAAATCGGTTTCCTAGAATTCCTCTACTATTATAAATACAAAAACAGTATTTTGCCTTATGTAAGAGAGTAACTTTCTCCTCTTCAGGCGTTGACTCTCATCTTTTTGTCTTTACTACGGACAAAACGCAATTAGAAATATATATATGTTTTATTACTTTTTGCTCACAGTAGTATATCTTCACATATCAAAGGAACGTTTTTCTGCAGAAGTATATTAAACAATTTTAGAACTATAAACAAAAATAGTTATATTATTTTGTTATTACGCATACTTTTTTTTGCACACGTTACGCTTATAAAAATAAATTTCAACATACAAGACTTTCAATATCTAATTTTTTTTAACAGTATAAAAAAAGCAAAAGAATATTTTTCTTTTAAGGACAAAGTTTTAAGAAAATTAACGGCAAAGGCGTTATTTGAATATTTGTTATTCTTTAGAATTGAAAACAGACAAAAAAAGGAGGAAAAAATTCAAAATCAGTCAAATATAAAATTTAAAAAAAAAATTAAGAACCAGCCGACAGTTTTTTCACTTTAAGAATTTATTCGATTGGTCTAAAAAATTGCAGTAAAAATAAAAATTAAAAAAGTACGCTGCTCTCTTTCCTGTTTGTATCAAATATGCCATAGTTACGGGCTATGAAAACTTTTATCGAGAGAACTAAAGCAACGATGTATTTAAAAATTGCTTACAAATCAAATACAAAACAACTTTATATTTACGATCTTTGTTTTTGTTATTTAGTTGGTGACATAATAAACAAATTATTTTACTTATACATTTTTTGTACTTTAACTTAAAAGCCAAAAATTCTTCACTTTTATTTCCATATTTCAACAGATTGGCAACCCTAAGGGTGGAAAGTCGTTTTTCTGTGTGAAAAATTTGAAAAAATTTTTTAAAATTTTTAAAATTTTTAATATTAAAATTTTTTTTATCAAACATTAATTTTTTACCAACTTTTAATACTTTTTAAAACATATAAAAGTGCTATAATTACTACCAGTGTTTTCTGTGATTTAAATAAAAGTGTACATCTCCTGCTCTTGGAAGCTGCAGTCTCGCTCCATACAATCGTTGCTGAATAAACAAGAACACATACAACACTTCATACTACAGACTTCTGCCTTTGTCTGTTTCGTCAAGTTACCACTTTTTGCAGACTAATATTATTTCAGGTAAGTTGGTT
>KK351202.1:213488-261816 GCA_000671755.1 Glossina brevipalpis
AAAAAAAAAAAAAAAAAAAAAAATATTTCCATATTTGCATACTTAATGAGCAAACATAGGCACCCACTATATGCCCGCAAAGAAGGCTTGTCGATCATGCTTAAGACATAAATAATGTTTGAAAGGCCTTGGAATCAATAGCTACATCAGAAAATCAATAGTAAAAAATATTTTTTTTTATAGGTAAAGGAAATAACGGAATTTCGTTTAGATAGATTCTGGAACTTTCATGCAGATCAACCCATCGCTTTGTGATTTTCGTAACAATATCACGTTTGGTTGAACTACCAACATTATTTTGCTAACTAAAATACAACATGAAATTAATTTTAATAATTTTGGAAAACTTCGTATTATTACTTTTTGATTACACCGTCAACACTGTACCTAAAAAAAAAAGCTTTCATTTTATTATTTCAGATTGTCGTAATTAAGGATAGTGTAGTTTTAAAATACTCATTCCTTTTTATTTCTTTGGACTCTTCTCAACTTAGGGCAAGAAAAACAAGCCGAAAATCTGTCCAAGTATTCACACAGTGCCTTCAATTTTTATGTTTTTATATATAATTTAACAAATTCGTTGAAATAGGGAAAGTATTTACGAATTCATTTATAAATTAATTTCTATTATTTTATGTTCAGGTTCAATATGTTCAATATTCCTGCGCCACGTTTGGTACAACAATGAAGACACAATAGATATAAGTGCTCATTGTAATGTTTATTTAAATGAATTTCTCAAAGGATATCTTAAAGATTTTGATTTTTGCCGACAAAATGAAAAATTATGTAATTTGAACAAAGAATTACAATACATAAACAATACTCTGAGGTGGTATCCAAATTTTACAAAGTACTACTTTAACATATACAACGCATCCCAAAAATTCAATAACTTTAAAGCAATTTTCCCATTATTTTTCTGTGGTCTTTCAGAGTTGTTGGTTTGTTCATTAATTTTCTCATTTTATTGCTTGAAAGTCATACGCAAAATGCTTCTTGCTGAAACAGCGGAGGCTGAGTAAATATTAGATTTGGTAATTTTTTATTAGTGATCCTTTACCAAGATCCGTTATATGCCGTTCTATTAGTCGTCTTTTAGTAGGCCCTGTCACATACTCCTTCCTCCATCTACTCTGGATAGTCTTTATATGTACTAAGGTCTTTTTTCTGGCTGTACAGTAGTTAATAAAATCGAACACTGCAGAAAGAGGCTTTATTTATTTACATTTATTTATAATTAACCTTTTTTAATTTCAATGACTTAATGGGCCTTATTAATTTGTTTCTTTCTTCACGATGTACTTTCATTTGTTGTTCACGTTGTTTTGCCATTTTGCTTAATGGTTTAAGCATATCAAAATTCATTTGACGATTACCTACTGAACGGCCAACCAATTGGATATGAGCATTTTCCTCTTCCTCTTTTGAAACACGATCTTGTAGAGATACTTTTATCATATCTCGATGTACATGATTCATTTCCGCTGCATTTTGCAAAGATATCATCTTCAATTTTTTTTTCCGTTTTGAATAAGAACAAGAATGATCTTCTGTATCATTTAAATATTCTAATTTCTCTTCGTCTTGCAGTTTCTGCTTTTTTATTTCTTTATATGCTTTTTTCATATCTTTGGTAAATTCTTTATTGTATTCATCATCTGAGGATGCCACTTCGCCATCAGAGGATTCTCTATCATTATTCAAACTGAAGAGATCCTCATCGTTGTTAATTTCTTCGTGTTGTTCATTCTCTTCCATTTGTAATTCTGCGACTCGATTAATCTCAATGTGTTTTTTAATTTCCTTTAATTTAGATTTCTCCAAGCGATTCAGCGCTGGTGCTAACATCTTGTATTCTTCAGTGTTTTTATCAACAGCATAATCTGAATTTTCAAACATAACCTTGAAACGATTATCTTCTAATAGATTAGGCAATTGTTTCTTGTCTCGTGATTTCGAAGATGAGGGATTTTTCTGTTCCTCGATAATTTTCAAAGCTAATTCTTGATTAACATTTGGCAGTTTGCCGGCTAATTGCAGACGTGGTTTACGCTCATTTTCTATTTCGAGACGGATCTTTTCTTTGCGGAAACGCTCAAAAGCAAATGGATCCAGAATCGCTTTGGCTTTATTATACAAGCGAACGTCAACGAAATATCTAAACTAGAAATACATGAAAAAATACTTTCCTACTTAAGCATATTTAAAACTTACCCATGCATGTAGGCTTTCAGTAAATTACTACCGATTAGGTGTTCTATACCCAATGCCTCTAGTTCCTGTTGTGTAACAAATTGGTAGTCGTCGTATACTTGTTCCACTGCCTCCGATTCAATTTCCTGCGTCAAATTATCTATGAATGAACACCATTTTGGCGCGGCACCCATAGCAGGCACATAATATGTTAACATCTTAACGTCTTCTTGCGCTAAAAACAGTAAACCCGTTTCTGGTATTGTACAGAAATCATTAAATGTTGTACCCGCTTCGATATAAGCAATTTGTTTGCCTGTGCTTTCATCCCATATTTTAAGCATAGCATCGTCTAGAGAATACACAGCATTATGGTTGGCATTGAAGGCTAACCGTTTTATAGGTAGCTTATTGAGATGATCTTTTATTAAAAAAGGTTCTTTAGAACGTATATCATATAATAAAACGTGACCTGATTGCGTGCCAACACCCATAACAAGACCATTTTTAAATTTCAAAGTTGATATGGAAGGAAATTCTTTAACATTAGGTAATTTAATGGCTACATCTAAAGTGCCACAGCGGGTTTTGCAGCGTGGATCCCATGCTTCGACTGTGCCTTCTTTAGAACCAGCAACGAACAGGCCGTGCTCTGTGCTAACGTCACAAGCATTGAAGACAGACGCATCGCTTTCATACGGCTGTAAAAACTGACCACGTTCCAAATTTAAACGATAAATTTCTTTAGAAGTGCCAACTATGAATAAATCGCAAGAAGGCTTGTGATATTTCATATCACGGCCAAACCGTGGTATGCGCCAGCGATAATGACGACCGGCAGCTGAATGAATTTCCAAAGAACGATCACATTGGAGAAATATTAATTTACTATAATCATCACTTATGATCTCAAACGTGGTGACTTCGGAGTCGAAACAACGTTCAAACTTAATAGATAAATTACATACTTCAAAGCATTTGACTCGCGGTTTATATATGCCCGTCGCCAATATAAATTGCTGATCAGGGCTCATACGTATAGAAGTACAAACACCGGGCATATCAAAATCTTGAATGAGTTCAATCTGCCTGCGGGAGTCTATCTTTTTCACTAATTGAGAACGCTTGCGACGATCTGTAAGCCACTGCAAAAGGAAAAATATATTAGAAAAAGATCTTTTTTGTTCTGAAACAATATGCCACTTACTTCTGGTACTGATTTTCCAGCACTTAAATTGTAGATTTTTATTTCATTCACTTCATTAATAAACATTTTCTTTATAATTAATTTTTTTCTCAAATAATAATAACATAAATAAGCAAAGTTTTACCAACTTTACCTCTGCACGTGTAACAAAAATTAAAATTAATTGTGTGAATAACGTATGTTTTGCAAAACTAAACGTAAACTTCATCAGCGATAAAAGTAGGACAAAAAGGAAGAACAAGCGCAATCAACAAGAAAGAATTTTGTCAACACTGTTCGTTAGAACTAAAATTTTTGCGACTACATCTTTTGTGTTGAAAATTCTCTCAAAGCATATCTTGAAGCAAAACATAATCTTCAGGAAGTCACCATATAACTTTCTTACCATCTCATTCTAAGCAAAAAAGAGATATTATAGCATCATGTAAGCAAATTTAGCTGCTGTTTTGCACCGTTTGTTGTGTTTTTCTTCACCACATGTGTTTTTACGACTCTTCCATTATATTGGAAAATTTCCTCTACTCTATTAGAAACTTAGAGATTCTGTTAATTTTTCTATTGCTAATCTCTTTCCAAAGAGACTCAAGTTACATGATGAACCCCCCGGAAAACGTTTTATTTGGGATTTTATTTTGCACCACAACATCAAAAAAGTTATTTTTTTTCAATTTCTGAAGGAATTATGATACAAAGGAAAATATTGAACTTTATTTTTTCCAAATAATTTGAAACGATGTGTTTCTTCGTTCAGCTGTACTTTTTAAACCAAAGTTTTTCTTTGTCACGCAAGTAGTGTACGTGACAAATATAAACCAAGAGTTTCACGTGTAAAAAAGACTGCAATCGATAAAACATATTGTGAATGATTAAATTCGTCATTCATCCATCACTCGATAATTTGCAAAAATAACAACATAATGAATATCAACCAAACAGTGTAGAAAAAAATTCAATAAAGTGCAAAAAAAAATTCTATAAAGTTCGGAAAAAAATATTAAGCTCATCTTACTTGAAATTACTGGAAATTGCAGCGAAAATTTTAAATGGAACTAATTTAAGTCTGCAAATTGGTTTTAAAAGAATCGCTTATTTAGCTCGTGCGTATTCTCAAATTTAAGATAAGCTAGTACGTGAAAAACGGTTGCCTCTGGAGAAATAATCCCTTTAACAGAAGTCTTAAAGAATTTAAGTGTTTATCAAACTTCGGACTGTTTATCGGATTTCAGATTGCCGTGGGTTAATCGAAAATAAAATCAATTGTTTACATTAACATTTTCAGGTGAGTATTTTTTCACATACAATGAATCATTTCACATAATTTTGCTCTTGTGTTGCAACTTTAAAGCGATCGACAGGGCAGCAAATGTCCAATTTTATGACTGTTTCATGTTAATATCCCCTCCCTCCCTACAAACATATTTGTGTCTGAATAAAAAATATAATAAATATATCTCTTAGAGATGACAGAAGATTGAATTCACACCAAAAAAATTGTAATGTAAATACCGTAACTAGCGCCATTTGAAAAATTTAAGATGATCGTTTTAAAGGATTGTAAAGCTCTCCTTAAGTGGGTAAGAATTAAAGCAAATTATTTAAATATGTTAATTTGGGAAAATTTCACTTTTTAAAAAAAATTTTGTTAACTGGTGCACTAAAGTTAAAGTTCGCGATTAATAAACATAAAGCGACATCAATTAAAAGTGCTCTTGAGCTCTGTTTTATTATTATTAATAAAACAAAAATTAAAAACAGCATCAGTGGCTTAGAAACGGTTTTGCAAAAGCTTTGACAAAATTCATGAGAAATGTCAAAATTTGTGAAATTAATTGAGATTAACTAAGTATCTTTTTCCTCTTCTCTTCTCTTCTCTTCTCTTCTCTTCTCTATTTTACTACTTGTAGATCTCCCTGCAATGTCTAGTGCGCCGTATAACTACAACTATATATTCAAATACATAATAATCGGTGATATGGGTGTAGGAAAATCTTGTATATTGCACCAGTTTACTGAAAAGAAATGTAAGTTAATAACTAAATTTTATTGATATTGTGTTCACTATGGATAAAAATACAATCTTTACAATCATTTACTTGATGTACCCTAAGAAGCGTATTGATGTTCTCTTCATATATTCGACCAAGTCGACCATAATTCTCTTCTATCTTTTTAATACTTACACCATTTGTGCTGAAGCTGTACTAAGTTTACGCGGAGTTCACAATATCCAAATAGTTTTGCGATAAGGTCGCCTTTTATTATGCCAATTCAAGCCGTGTTCTGAACCAATTCTCAACCTAAAGGTAGCAATATTCGAAACTTACGAGTAAAATTTGCTACAATGATATGTTTTGGCCCAAAAATGACAAAAATCCTAGAACAGTACTGTTTTAGCATACTAGATGAATAGATGGGAGGCGATCACTTTCTCTCTTGTACGGAAAGTAAGCTTTTATATGCCAACGTCTGATTTGTAGTACTGCATGATTATATTCATCCAGTGTAGTTTTTGACACATAAATTTACTTCGCTAAATTTGGGCAACATAATAAGCGTTCTTATTAAAGCGTTTATGTTACATAGCAGCAGTGTCCAATTTTTAGTATACTATGATGAAACTAGATGAGAAATATTTTTTTTTGACCAAAAAGCCAACTGTACTAAATTTGAACCACATCTGTTGACGAACCTCTTCCTATAAGACCTTTTCAAAAAGTCATTTTCATATATAATTTTGATTAAATTCTTAACTTTAAATTGTAATAGTCGAAATATTGTGTATGGTATTTAAAAGACAGCCTTGCCTAATTATGACTTATTATTTTGCTAATGTATAATCATCGCAGTCATGGCTAATTGTCCTCATACAATCGGCGTGGAGTTTGGTACACGTATTATTGAAGTTGATGACAAGAAGATCAAGTTACAGATATGGGATACTGCAGGGCAAGAACGTTTCAGAGCCGTAACACGTTCGTATTACAGAGGCGCTGCAGGTGCTTTAATGGTCTACGATATTACCCGACGTTCTACTTATAATCATCTCAGTAGCTGGTTAACAGATACTCGAAATTTAACAAATCCAAACACAGTCATATTTTTGATTGGAAACAAATCTGATTTAGAAAGTACAAGAGAAGTGACATTCGAGGAAGCCGAAGAATTTGCTAAAGAAAATGGTTTAATGTTTTTAGAAGCCAGCGCCATGACGTAAGTAATTAATTCGACATATAACGAATAAACCACAATTTATTGAAAACTGTTCTCAGGGGACAAAATGTAGAAGAAGCCTTCTTGGAAACGGCTCGTAAAATCTACCAAAATATTCAAGAGGGTCGTTTGGATTTGAATGCTTCTGAATCAGGAGTACAACATCGCCCTTCACAACCGGGACGAACCACTTTAACCAATGATGTCCCTAACGCTAAAGATCAGTGCTCATGTTAAACATTTTGTTAGTATTAACGATGTAAGATCAGCGTCTTTTATATTTTATATTTCTCCCCAGTTCATTCTTTGCTTTGCTTTTTTCTGTACTTTTGTAAATTTTTTCAAATTCTTCTTTTTATATAAGACAAAAAGTGAATATTTTCTACACATGAAAGCAGGTGTTTCTAAAGTCTATGATTTAAAAAAAACACGTACAAACCAAAAAAGTAGAACGTCCCCAAAATTTATAACTTTTTTTAAAATTTATGCGAAAAAATAGAAAAATAAACTTTTGAAGATAGCAGATTTTAGACCTCTTGGAAAACGTTTGCTAAAACTTGCAATTGAAATTTCTTTTGTATGTCAATTCCTTATTTTTTTAAGCTAAAAAATCTTGCTTTTAATCCCCATCCGATTGGTCCTTTTTTTTGAAATATGTGTTATCATTTCTAGCCAAATATGTTGATTATAAGTCAAATAATGAAATGAAGAAAAATATCTGTAATAAGTTAATTAGCGAGTAGTAATTAGTTAATATATAAACATATACACATATATATAATAAACATAAATATATATAAATATAATAACAGAACTTAAACTACAAAAATTTTTATGGGGATATTTAAGTACACAGATTACACCTTTGATTTCAATAAGTTTGCTGTCAATATTTTGCTGGTTCTGAACGCAGCGGAAAGGTTTGCAAGTTATCTTTATGACGTGGCGAAATTCGTCATATTTTTATAAATTAAATATTGACGTGGAACAAAATTAGTGGTACAAAGTTTAGAAGCTGACAATTCAATTTTATATATAAAAAAAAAAGTATCACATCATTTTGTATTTGCCCACAAACTATTTTGCGTCATTTATGGCCGAAGGTTGCATCACAGGCTGCGTATCTGCATAAGATTTTCTAAGCGTCATATAATCTGGTTTCAAGTTCGGCTTTCTGAATAATGATTGTTTCCTTTTTAATTAAAAATTAGGCTCGGATTTGCATTACCCGAATTACAGTTTGCTACTCATTCTACTTCCCTGGAGCTTTTGGCTTTCTTGGTATTTTGCAATTTATATTGGTGATAAGTTGCCTACGTTTTTTTTCGCTGATGAATGCTAAGTGTACATTATATGTATTATATATATATATGTATATTTAACGCCAATAGCCTATATATATACTTAAGCTGTTGGCGCAATCAAGCCGCGCTTATATTTTCACAAATTCTAGACACAGATAAAGGACTAATAAAATTGAGACATTTATGAAAGAAGGATACAAGAAACCTATTTTTGTCAGGCACTGACATCTGACAATAGACTTTTTATTAGGGTGAAATTAGTTCTGTCAAAAGCAAACTTTGAGCTTTGGGTTAATTATGCCTGATGACATTACTGAACTGCATGAATATATTATATATTAAGTGAAGGGGGTTGGCGAGAATCTTTCCGATTAGCGAACAACGCGTAACTGATGGACCAAGTCTGTTTGAAAAGATTAGGCCCAAGATCTTATTATTGACATTTGGGAAAAGCCATTAGGCTGAAAAAAGCTTACGTACAGGGTATAAAAAAGGAAGGAAAATAAATTATATAAAGTTTCTTTAAAATAAGCTTTTATTTAAGTGAACTAAAAAGTCGAAAATAAATCTTGTTCCAATCATGTTTATGTGACCATATATAAAATTGTGGGGAGTTCAAGCTTTTATATATATTCACATTCCATTTCATTCATTCCAGTTCTTCTATTTGTAAACCCCCTAATGATTTTACCCAACGCTTAGCACGACATATGCTTGTTTCTTGGGTTTGTACCACGCTGAATCACGTCCTCCCGTAGTGCCCTGCATCTTGTGGATTGGTAATGGTATATATTCAAGAGTACCTTAAGAATGTTTTTATACCCGCCACCGAGAGTGATAGATATATATTCATTATGTCATTTTGTTTGTAGCGCTCAGAAGGAAACATGTCGTGATCGGACATTTGGAAGTACTCGAAATGTGTTGTCAAAGTAGCCAAAGGTGTGCGCAAACTTTCAGCACGATCATACAATCAGAAGCGCCACAAATTCCGATTTTAAAAAAGTACTGATGCCATGCTAACAAGAAACCAACTTAAATAAAAGCTTATAATATAGAAGCAAATTGTAGCTTCAAAATAAAGTTATTAAAATTTATAATTAAAATATTGAAATATTTTAGATGATTAAAACGACATATTTTCATTCTTAATAAAGCAAGTTAGTTCCGTGAGATGAGCATCTTTATAAGCATAGAAAGATCATTAAGTTTTTATATATTCGGCTGTGACAGAATCTTTTATAATCACGAGAAAACAAATATATTGAAAAATAATTCAATTTCGATATTCTACACCATTGAGAGGAAGCGGCCCGCATTGTTCACTTTTGTAGAATACACTTGGAAACTTTTACTGTGTATTTATTGCAATTTATTAGTAATAAGTAAAAATCCAGGAAGAAGAGATGCGATTGCACTGTAAGCCTGTTCTTAAATCAATTTGACCTATTTTCAATACCAACTTGCGAGCAAAAGTCGATCTCTTAATTTTCATGGTTGGGAGAATGTTTACCATAGACATTAGACTGATTAATATGCTTGAATCGATTCAGAATTTTGTGCTGCATAATTTTCAGGGTGTCTGAAACATTCTTCGGAATGTTGCGAAGAAATTGACGGAATGAATATACGCCATCCTTCCGTGGTTGGTATAAAAATGTGAGCTTTGTTAAGACTTAAGAGGCGGTGGGGAATTTTCTTTTGCGTTCTGGTTTCAAATAAACCTTCCGAGATTCAGAACATCTACAGTGAATGAAGTATGCCAATAACTTGCGCATATGTATTATATATTGACTTAATGTAACATTCGTTTTTATTTTTCGTACTTGTCTGCATGTAAATGTTAGTAAACAATTGTGTGAATTAAACGAACATATATTTAAGTAAATATGAACGTTATTTATACGCTAAACTCGACAATTAAAGAAAAGTATAAAAAAAGTATTAAAGTAATGAAAAAAAAACGTTTTAATTAAATCATACTAAAAACAATTAATCGCTCAAAATAAATAAAAATTTACTTGTGTATGCTCACGTCTCCTTCATGAATCCATGAAATAGAATGGGATGAGTCTTTTTACTTTGAATGAACAAAAAGATTCCAAACTGGATTTGGTAATTTTCGTACAAATTTTCGTATAATTAAAATCATTTTACATTTTAATTTTATTGTAAATTTTACATTAATTTATTTATATATTTGTTAACTGTGCACAACATATAATATAAAATATGTATATTGTTATAATTTCACGCCTTTCTTGCCACAGATTTTGTGCTTGATTTTAATTAGTTGATACAATATCCCATGCGTTAACCTGATGTTTTGCGCATAAATCCAATAATAACTCAGAACCGATTTCCGCTTTCATTGCTCTTAAACACGTTCCAGTCGCCATATTGTATAATGGACTGCGCCCAGCTGTATTATGACGCCACTGTTGATCTCCCAACATTTCATGGCATTTGTTAATTACCACCTCCGTGTCTCCAGAAGCTTCCAAACAAAGTAAGCGATCCAAAATAATTTCCGATTTATCAGTTTCATACCATATTTGATTTTTTTCTCTTAAGCAGGGTCGTAAAACCAAAGGACTGCCCTTTTTCCAAAAGCCTTTAACTTTAGGGGCTACAACAGAAGCGCACAAATTAGATTCTGAAAGCCTTAACTGGTAAGCTTTCAAATAATTGCGTTTTCTAGAATGCCACGGTTGAAAGACGGGCGCTTTATCCAGTTGTACTTGTTCCTTTCCCGGTAATTTTAACTCAGGGTATATATTCTTTAAATACCAAGAAAAATCTTGACATTTTAATCTTTTACGCAACTCTAAGCGTTCAGATATATCACCAAAATCGTAATGAGAGGATAATTTTTCATGTTTTAAATAATATTTTATATAATCATCCATCCAAACATGGGCTAATCGTAGTGAATTCTTTAACATAGTGTCTGAGCCATCTGGTGAACTATAGGGACGTCTTTTTCGAAATATATGTCCTACTCGCGAGCAAGGCACGATTTTTATGGCTCCGCCACACTGCCAAACACGGAAAGAAATTTCCAAATTTTCTCCTCCCCATATATCCATGCCCAAATCATAGCTACCTATATAATCAAAATATAAGCGATTAACAGCAAACAAACCACCAGCCATCGTGGGAGATTTAAAAGGCCCTAAATTAACAAAAAATGAGAAGTAATAAATATAAACCTCCTTCAAGACATTTTACCTTTAAAATCTTCCTCATTCTTCAATGTTCCCTCTGGCAAATTTTCCCATTTGTAATGAAGGCCCCAATTAAAGCCACCTCTTACCAAAGGGCTAGACATATACGTAAACGTATCGGGATTAATGAGGTCTATCACTGGCACAGCCAAAGTTGAAGTCTCTTTGCGTATTAGGTGTAATAAAGGCTCAGCCCATTGTTTATTCACCTCTATATGTGAATCCAAGAAAATGAGAACTTCCCCTTTAGC
This sequence comes from Glossina brevipalpis, assembly GCA_000671755.1. NCBI lineage: Eukaryota > Metazoa > Arthropoda > Insecta > Diptera > Glossinidae > Glossina > Glossina brevipalpis. Next base: position 224,884 of record KK351202.1, read on the forward strand.
TTCTCGTGCTCCTATTACTCTTGATCTTATCAAACCCTCGCGTTGATCATTACGTATATATTTTATAAGGTCATAATTAAACTGTTCATGCAACTCAGGTTGTAAATGGAAAGTTAACTCTGGTAAATCACTAAAATCATCTACCAGTATTATTTCTTTAAGAAGCCGTGATGGAGTGCGTTCTAGAACTGTTTTAATGGATCTAAACAATGTCGTTTTGTGTTCGTTATAAAAACATATAATTACGGAAGCAGTTGGTAAAGTTTCACTAGCATATGCTCGTGGGCAAACTTTATGTCGAGTGTCCGGTATCGAACGTATTAAACCAATATTATTGGACACTAGAGCATTAAAAGCATGGTGCTTGTAACCAATATCACGTATATATTTATCTTGCTTATTTCTTACCACTCCTAAGGGGGGAGAATTAATATTATCCATAAGTTGTGTGATATTCTTCAAAGGGTCTGGTGTTAACTCTACTTTTTCACTTAGGCATTTAGTTTGGATACGAGCCTCCATAGAAAGCAAAGTATCTCTAGTTGCTATTAAATTATTAGACCAACCACCACGTTTAATGTCTTCACGGAGCATAAATAAGTAAAAGATAAAAGAAGACAAGCCAAATAACACCAAATAGCATTCCAAGGTAAATGTTTTACAAATTCTTCGTTTTAGCTGCATTTCGAAGGGAATCTTGGTTATATGGACTTTCAAAGATATCCATGGAAGTTGTTAATTATTTCAATTTTGCTTTCTCCCATGTTTACTATAAGTAAACTACGTTAAATACTAAATACTTGTTTATAAGAAAGAAGCACACAGATACTGCTCAATGACACTACTATATATAAACATGCTAAAAAAACCTGTTCTTGCACACAAACTTGGTTGAACAGATAATTTCCTTTCTCACCGTGCTTACTTATCTGGCTGCTAATAGTTGGTAAACGTAAAAACCTCGCTTAACATGTGATTTAGGGAGTAATAAGAAAATCAACAGATGTGTAAATGCAAAACATATGATTTGAAAAAATCAACAAAATTAATATAAGAACTAACAAGCGTTCTGGTTGCTTAGAGAATTTAGTGAAAAAAGAATTAAAAGAAAGGAATCTTAAAGAAGTGATATGTTTGGGTACTTCAATGACACAGTTAAACAAAGAAGGAAAAGAAAAACATTAATTGTGACTACTTTTTCAAATCCGTAACGTCGATGTAGTTTTCATATCAACTACTGAATATTCCAGAATATCCCAGAGTTTTGCAAGAATGATTGCACAAGTTTTTGATTTGTGAAATAAGCTAATTAAGGAGCAAATCACTATTTTTAGAAAACCAGAAAATGGGCTGTGCGTTGTTAATGCTGCCACCGAACTTCAGAAGCTACCGGTAAACAAATACTGCTGAAAGTGAAAACGCTATGGAAAAAACAACTTACTTCTTTTTTAATAACCCCGATCGTCTACTCAAGTTATTCGCTAACGCTGTAAACACAATGAAGCTATGCTTCGTTTCATACAAATTTTAACATAACAATTAAGTCGCATTTGCCGACAAAAAAAAGTTTTAGAAGGTTTTGTGGGAATTGGCAAACCACATGTTTTTGTATGTAACTAGTAAATAAAGCAAAAAGAAAGAAGGAAGAAGAAGAATTTATTTTAAATTTAAATGCTATTTATCTAATTTAAAATTTCATATTGCATTATTTTAGCTGTTTTCGGTACTTTACATTATTATCCATAAAATAAGAGGAAGCGGTAAAGGCGACTTATTAATGAATTTAAAACCTATTTCCTAAAATATTTTATTAGAAGATGTTATATTAAAAAGTAATTCCAAATTATGGAACAATTAATAAAATTAGAGAAGATTTTCCGATAGCGCCGAAAAATTTAGATGAATTACGAAAATTAGACTAACATTGAAAGTCAGTTTGTCTCGAGATAAACTTCTAGTCAGCCACATAAACATATAAGACCTTTACATTCGAGTCCGGTAAGGGGTCGGATTGGAGAATATTCAACTTATTGTTAACTGTAAGTCCAAATACAGAACTGTGCAGAACTTTATCTTCAAAAATATGTCGGGAAAAAATTAAATATCGATACTCTATAATATTGGTTAGGCGTGGCAGATTTCTTTCATTTTTATGGAATATCACACAAATTTATATTGAGTCGTTTATGAATAGTGAACAAACCACGCTGAAAGCAGAGATATTGTTAGTTTATGTTATACTATAGACGTGTCCTTTGATCGATTTGGCCCATTTTCTGTACCATCTTAATTTTTGCGAAGAGGAAAATAGTTGTTGCAGATATTCCACAAATAAGCAGACAGGGATTGACGGACGGTGGACTCTAAATTTGATGCTGACCAAAAGATTATACACTTTATAGGGTCTTTGAAGATTCTTTCTTGATGCAACAGTCGTTTTTACAAAATAATTTAACTCCAATACTCTATAATATTGAGTGGACGGGGTCGATCCATTTACTTTTTGTGCCGATAGTAGAATATAGCTAGCTCGATAAAAGTGGATATTTCTATAGCACTACGTGCAATGTGTAACAAGCAAAAACCCAACTTTTTTTCTCTTAAAAGCAGAGGTGTTGTTAGTTTACGGTGTACTGTGGGAGTGTCCTTCGACAGATTTGGCCTATTTTCAATAGCAACGTATATGAAACAGCTTCCAACGTTTCTGTCAAATTTGAAGCCGATATTTTCATTTTTGCGGCAAGAAAAATGTTTACAAATATATTATTAGATATTACAAAGACGGATATGGCTAAATCGATTCTACATTTAATGCTGATTAAAAATATATGTATACTTTGTTAAGTCTACATGGTTTTCTTCTGGGCGTTACAAAACGTCACTTTCGGTATGTGGGCATAAAAAAAGAGACCCAGATTTGCGTGGACAAACAATACTTACATGTTTACCATCTATGAAAAACACATCTTTCTTGTATTGCCTGGGCTTTCTTTCAATTGCTGTGGGTGAACTTTTATTCAATGTCTACATCTTCTAGTAATGTCTCGCTTCTTTCTTCTTAATTTGAAGACTTTTTCAAAATGCAAAGTTTTTCTGCATGATTTAAGATGTTTCATATATAAATTTGTCTTATTTGTCGTCTCACTAATTTTACTGTTGCACAACACAAATTTGCGTTCAGTTTAAGTTGTTTCATATGTTTAAATTAGCACTGTAAATATTTTATTACTAAATAATCTTTTCTCTTCTCGTATGAGTCTACTTTTATTCATTACCTAATGTTTTAGAATTCTGTCTAATCTGCTGAAGTGTTATGACACCATCAATGATTTCATTATCTATTTTTATTAATTTTTCTTTTTGCTAAATTTGTATATTGATAATAAAATTTGTAAAATAACTTTTAAATTCCCCTTCTTTTCTTTTGATATGGTGTACGTGCGTTTATTTGATGTTTGTGGCCTAAAAAGCTTGAAAAGCGTGAGGTGTTTATGTAGGAAGAATTTTCTTATGAAGTTTTACTATGGCAACTCTAAAAATTTTATTTCTAACAATACTAAATTGTATAAAGTTGCGCCTAAATTGAAATTAAAAAAAATTTTATAATAACGAAAATGGAAGCAATGAATTATAATAAACAAGAAGTACAATTAAATTTAGGTAACGTTGCAAAGGTTATGATATACTTGATGCAGATAAAAATTAATAACATGTATTTGCAGACATTAATGGTCAAAAAAATTTTATAAAATTCTTTAAAACTTTAGAAAATGTAAGTAGGGAGATTATAAATTTTCAACTTCTATCATTTCCATGTTCACATATTCTCACATTTTAAGAAAGCTTCAACTATGGTACGTTTTTTCGATCGCTCTGATTATTATACAGTTCATGGTGATGATGACTGTGATTTAATATCGCGTATCGTATATAAATCAACTGCCTATATACATAAAATGTCACCAACAGCTTCAGATAATATTGCATATGTTACATTATCGAAAGCAAAATTTGAAAGTGCCGTGCGAGAATTATTGCTAATTCGGAATTATCGCGTTGAAGTTTATATACGACTTCCAGAAAGTGACGGCTGGCATGTAGAATACAGAGGCTCTCCGGGAAATTTGCTTCAGTTTGAGGATATTCTATTTTCTAATCGTGAGATACTTGTAGGTAATTGCATACTGTCGTTACAATTACGTTGTGAAGGCAACCAGTGTAAAATTGGTTCGGCTGCTGTGGAGCAAAATGATTGCGTCTTTCAGATCTTGGAATTTGTAGACGATGACTTCTACACTGAACTGGAGGCAACCGTGGTCTTGTTGGGCCCAAAAGAATGTTTACTATCAGCCAGTGATGGTGAGGTAAGCATGTTCCTAAAACTTTGTAAACTTTCCAAAATCATTTTTGCGATTCTTTCATCTTAGCATGAGCCCATTAAAAACCTTTTGGAACGTAATGGTGTGATGGTAACCGTACCACGCAAAACTCCTGCAAGTGGAAAAAACGACTTGCAACAAGATTTAAATAGATTATTACACTTTAATAAAGGACAACAAGAAGACGTCAATTGTTTACCCGAGCTACAACTTACGTTAGCAATGGAAGCCTTGAGGGTGGTTGTAAAATATTTAGATTTGACTAATGATGCAAGTAATTTGGGACATTATAAAATTCAGCAACTGGATTTAAAAAGGTAATTAAAAAATATATTTTCAAAGTTTGAAATCAAAGCTAATCTCGTACTACAGATTCGTTCATTTGGATGCTGCTGCTTTAAACGCCTTAAATATACTTCCGCGAACGGATATTCATTCGTCGTCGCCTTCTAATAAACACCAAAGCATCTTGGGCGTTCTAGACCATTGCCGAACACCCCAAGGGCATCGTTTAATGTTCCAATGGGTTAAACAGCCTTTGAGAAGTTGTGAGATTCTCAATGATCGTCATAACATAGTTCAATGTTTCCTGGAAGCTCCCGAGTATTTGAAAATATTATATAATGACTATCTGAAATGCATACCAGACGTGTTGGTTCTAACTAAGAAGTTGTTGAGAAATAAAGCAACGTTGCAGGATATATTTCGAATATATCAGATAATACTGCGCACACCAAAGATCGTAACAGTTTTAAGGGAGTTGGAAAATGCCACCGTAAAAAGTGTTTTAATCGATCCTTTAAAAGGATGCATGGATGAACTAATTGGACTCAAAAAAATGGTAGAACAAGTGATGGATTTTGCAGCCATCGAAACAGGAAGTTATTTAGTTAAGGCTTCTTTTGATGAACATTTGATGAAATTAAAACAACAAATGGATGTGTTATTTTCTAAAATGGAACATCTAAGGGAAAGAGTTAACGATGATTTGGAATTTGAAAATCAATCGGTGCGTTTAGAAAATGTGTCTCGTATTGGTTACCATTTTCGGATAACATTAAAGGATGACACGGCCCTGCGTAAACATAAATCGTATAATATATTAGAAGTGGTTAAAGGTGGTGTGCGTTTTACATCCGACAAGTTGGCCGGTCTAAATGAAGAGTTTTGTGAACTTTGTGCACAGTATGAGGATCATCAGAAAAATATTATTATTGAGATAGTTAAAGTGGCAATGGGTTATGCCACCTCTTTGGCATTATTGAACAATGAGTTGGCTAAATTGGATTGCTTGGTTAGTTTTGCGATAGCAGCTCAGTCTGCTCCCAGGCCATACGTGAGACCTAATATGTTCGCAGAAGGTTCAGGAAATTTGATATTAAAAGATATAAGACATCCTTGTCTAGAGCTGCAGGAACGGGTCTCGTTTATAGCTAATGACGTAGAGTTTCGAAAGGGTTGTATTGGAGATTTCATAAAAACTAATATTTTGAAATAATTTATCTGTTCTGCATTCTAAAGGAGACTGCAATATGTTCATTATCACGGGGCCGAACATGGGCGGCAAAAGCACTTACATACGTTCGGTAGGTACTGCTGTACTTATGGCTCATGTGGGGAGCTTCGTTGCATGCTCAGAAGCTTCTATATCAATGGTTGATTCTATATTGGGGCGTGTAGGCGCCAGCGATAATATTATCAAAGGATTAAGTACTTTCATGGTGGAAATGCTTGAAACTTCAGGTATTATTAGAGTAAGTAGTGATGGCTAACTGAGATATATTTTAAAATTTAGTTAAGACCATTTTCCAAATCTTTGGGAGTTAATTGTCGTAAAATTCTTTTGCAATATTAATAATCCTTATATATCTTAGAAATAATACCGATTGTCTTTAGTGATATTGAATCCACACAGTTGGTTATATTTTCCGTATTGATTTCTTTTTCTCAGACCGCTACGCAGAAATCGTTAGTAATAATAGATGAACTGGGAAGAGGTACTTCTACCTACGAAGGCTGCGGAATAGCTTGGTCTATAGCTGAGTAATTCATTAAATTAATATTTGCCAATATGTCAATTATCCAACTTCAAAGATCTTAATGTTTTCAGATATTTAGCAAAGGAAACAAAGTGTTTCACGTTATTTGCTACACATTTTCATGAAATCACAAATTTAGCTAGCACTGTAACGACTGTTAAGAATTTTCATATGGCTGCTGTAGCTGATAAGGAAAATTTTACACTACTGTATCAAGTTAGACCTGGCATAATGGAGAAAAGTTTCGGCATACAAGTGGCAAAATTAGCTAATTTTCCTAGCAATGTAGTACAAGTAAGCCTGCGAAGTTTCCATTTAGTTACTAATAGAATTTTCTAAAACTTTACCACAGAACGCTCAACGCATTTACAACGAACTTGAAGATGATCACTTGGCCAAGCAAACTCAGCAGGATAAAGATCTATTGGAAAAAATCCATATCGCAATTGAACAGCTATCAACCACTGGGAACGATAAAGACATCAATGAAAGCGATTTGTCAATGTTAGTTGAAAAATTTGCTCAAGATATTAAAAAGCTGGATAGTGAATATTTCAAGGCAATTTTAATTGCTAAACAAGAAGAAAAAGATGATTAATTGCGCACTGTAATACATCAGGCAATTCTTTTGAAGATCTTAATTTATAATAGTATTTTTACACCCAAGCCTGAAAAATGCGGATGAGAAATGCTCCCGATCGTAAAATTGATACGCTCGCACTTAGTGAAAAATCTGGCGATATATATATATATATAAGTATATAAATATAAGGTTAAGGTGGTGGATATCAAAGAATATAACTCATTACTATATTTAAGAACCTAAACGTATTTTTATTGAAAAAATAAGGATCGTAAAAAACCATCTTCATAACTTAAAGATTAAATGTAGAGTTTTTTGTTGCGATTTAGAACTAGTCTTAGACTCCCGCAATGATAATTGGCCTTAATCGTTTTCTACTCATTTACTCCTTCCTTATTGAATTTTAATATATAATATCTAATCAGTCTTCAACTTATTTTCTATTGATGTTCAAATTAAAAAAATTAATTTGCATTAATTGCAGTTTTAACACTAAATCCAACTACAGGAATGGCAATGAATTTATTGCCTTCTACGTAATAACCTATATAAGAAATTAAATGAATCGTAAAAAAGAATGAAGCATTGTTCTAGATTCGACTAGCGATATAATGAGAGGTCAATACTATATGTACTATGTGCTATAGGCACATGCGTCTTCAGAAGAAATAAACGAATTAATAAGCAACGCCAAATGAGATAAATTATAATTGACTTACATTAACACACATAGCAATAAAATATAAACCCAACTTCTGTTATAAAGATTTCTATTAAAGATACTTTTATATAGAATCTTAGAGTTTTTGACAATTTCTCTAATATACAATTGGTCTTTTCAAGTTATTTCATAAAATTTTTAGGTTTTTTTTAAATCTATACATATTTTTTATCGCTGAACGACAGATATTCATTTAATATATTCTTAATTAAATTTTTCAAAAAAATAATTCTTTAAATATGATTGGCTTTCTTCGTTTCTTTTTTTTTTGGGGGCATTGATTTAAATTTTATCTATATACGTGTACATTACGCATTTAATACGGAATATTCACCATCGAGACGTATCCTTAGTTTGATTAATACATTGACTAGTATATAAGATCCAGAAGCTTATCTTTCAGGATAAATGCATCTGCTAAAGATTCTGTTATTATTTTACGTTTATGTTTGATTAGTATTTTTATGGGAAGGATAAGACCTAAAACAAATCGTAAATCGTTTTTTTAAATATAAACAACTGCCATTATGTCCGGATCCGTAGTCTTATGATGTTAGTACGAAAACAAAGACGCTATTAATCAGAAATATCTAAAAATACCTCAGACATTTTCAAGAATCTATAAATATAAATAGGTTTAGGTACTTTACGCTGGTGGGTAGCGATCAAATGGAATCAAGTCGATTTTTCCATTTGCTTTCTCATTTTTTGCTTATTTTTGAATTTAAGTAAATATTCTTTAGTTAACTGTTTATGTTGTTAATATATTTTTTAATTAGATTTAAATTATATATACTTAATGATTTCATTTCTACAGAATCTTAAAAGGCAACTCAAGCATTTATTAATAATATTTTAAAAAATTAAAGGGAATAAAGTGTTAATACAAACTTGTGTTCCTTTTTTTAAAATTTCTCATATTCTTTACCAATAGATAAGGGCATATTGGTTATTTTATTTTGGTTATATAATCTTGAAATATGCCACAGAGCAAAGGAGCTTAATGAATGTAAGATCCTAAGTCCATTTAACAACTCTCCTTTTCGGTCAGTCTTTTATTAAAACTATCAGAGTGGCTAAAATTGAATAGTAAAAATTTGTGCATACATGTTCATTGTGGATCGACAGACTAAGGTCTAAGGTTTGACTGAAAATGTACCATGCAAAATATCTGAACTCTAGAGCAGTCCATTAAAAAAAATATATACAAAGAAGCTTAATTAAAGCAAATTTACAACTAAGATTTATCAAGGCTATCTACTATATCAGTTCAAAAGTAATCTTCGCTTAAGGAACACGTCGCAAATAAAAAATTTTTTAAATTTATTTACGGTGGTGGATATTGAACATATGTCCCAGCACGAGCAAACATTATCATTTTTCTGATCACACTTCTTTGTATACAAAATTAAATTATGTCAAGATAAAAAAATGTCGTAGTCCGCTTTGGGCTTTTAAGTAGTTTTTCCTTTCTATAGATAAATTGGAGGAATTTGAACGATTCAAAGATTTTTCAAATCCACGCCAAAATTTGTGGCAAAGATGATCGCTCTGACTAGTATAACAACAGTTAATTAAAATACTTTTAAATTTTTATACATAATGGCTGGAGGTGGAGAGTATCAAAGGTTTGTTCCAAGACGAATATAAATTTCTTACTTGGTTGGCCTGGCTCCGTTTTGCTTTCTATATGTTTCTTATATTAAACCTTTTAAAAAATTCAATTGGTTTCAAAAAAATAAATTTCTGATAGAAAACAATATATTTTGCTATAATCCGCCCTTATGCGTAGTTATGCCTGAAACAACTTCAGTACAAAACGTATTCAATGATCAACATTTAGTTTATTGCTATAGAAGTTTTTCTTAATTTCAGTTTATCTTCGGAAAATATTTATCCATCCCTGATTATTTTTGTTTGTAGTTTAACAAATTTGGCTATAGATCGTTTTTTGTGTTGTATTCTATTTTCTAGGTGATGTTGTTCTTAGTTTGTTGTAGATAGTTATACATACAAAATATTTTTTAATCACATATAAACCATGTTAACAGTATTATAAATAAAGTCATTATAAAAGCCACAAAATTCAAATTTAAGGACGTTGCTTTACCACAATAAGTATAAAAATCCTCCTGTAAGTTAGAATAACAAAAAAAAAAAGATCGTGAATATTAATAAAATTCAAAGAACTCTTTCTTATATGATTTAACGTACATCCGGATGTTCCGTATAACATTCTTCAATACGTCGTCGCTCATAGAAACTCATATTAAGCTTATAGCACGGAAACTCGGTCTCGTATTCAATAGGCTGTGGTTCGGTGGTTAAACGTACACCTTTCGAGGGCATCAATACATTCACCACGACCAATAATAAATTTGTATTTGGTATTTTCTTCAAATAGAATGGTCGTGAATTTGGTACCTTAATATAATCGTTAATGCCCTCCAAAGAATTCGGTTGTAAAGAAAACAATGTGGATTGCTTATCACAATTTATATAGACTGGTGGAGGTTCGGGCTCTTGGAAAATCAGTTCACCTTCTTCGTTAATTTCTTTAGTTTTTTGTTGTACACCGGAAAAACTATCCGGTACCGCTTCGTAATCATCTTCAATTTCATCTAAATATTCTAAAACTAAAAAACAATATTAACAAAAATAATGAAAAGAACTGGAAAACAGAAATTTTTACAAACTTACATGGGGCTCCATCCACCCACCATTTTATATTGGAATAATACCAGAATAACGCTGATACTAGCCATTGCCAACTCAATGTGAATAACTGTAAAGGCTAAAGATTGTTGTTTATATTATATTGATATTCACAAAGGGATTGACTACACTAAATCTTTGCAATGTACAGAAATAGGGAAAATGTTGAAGGAAATATGCCAGCTTCATTATTTTCAAATTTTGGCCTGTACATTGAGTCTAGCCTAAGCCTAATGAAATTTTAATCGTCCAAGTAATCGTCGAAGTTGGCTTACTTGGTCGATTTGTTTAATAAAAACAATTTTTTACTTACATTGGAACATTAGCAATGTTTGATTTTGATTAGGTTTTTATAATAGTAAATTAAATACCCTCTCTCTGTCTCTATCTATTTATCTTCTAGATGACATATATTTGTTGTCTATTAAGGATTCAAACGATAGATTATTTATAAAAGTGTATTTAATGAACGAAGGCACAACCAAGTTGAAGAAATCCAATTTTTACAAAACGTAGACAATTTCGGAATTTATTGTTAGAAGACAAAAAGGAGCATTTCCTAATATAGAATGGGTTGAGAAACATCCAGTCACATCTTAAGTATCATCGAAGATAAAAAAAATCACTGATTGACTTTTGCAGAAGAAAGGTCACTGTTATTTTATATGAATGAGTTATTAAAATGATTAGTTTTATTGATTATATTTTTATTTATTACGCAACCGATTCCTTTAAAAAAGTTGATTGTTGTCTTTCCTAAACTGAACAGTTAAGAGGTTTATTATTATACCCACCACCGAAAGTGAGGGATATATTTCATTTTGTCACTTTGTTTGTAACTCCCAGAATGAAACTTCGAAGACCCGACAAAGTTTATATATTCTTGATCCTTATTAAAATTTAGAATCGATTTAAGCCAATGTGTCTGTCTTTTTGTATAACGTCTCTATTCGCCCGGCCGCAAAAATGAAGATATCGGCTTCAAATTTGGCAGAAATATCGGAAGTTCTTTCATATACGTCGCTATTGAAAATTGGCCCAATCGACTAAAGGCCATGTCCACAGCATAAGCTCAAAGCATATCTATTTTCTGATTGTTTTCCACGATATTCTATAAAAATAAAAAGCTGTGCCACGTCTAACCATTACAATTTAGTTTTTTTCCTTTCTTAAAGATGGAGGTGGGCATAACAGATTCGATACAGCTAAATAGAATTTTCTTACTTGCTTTTAAGTTCGTCATTTTTATCTTCGCTTCAATTTGTGACTCTATTACATTTATGTGTCAAGAGAGTCATCATGTAAGTTGGGTCGCTTTTAAAAATTGATAGTATCTTTTTGAAAAGTGGGTCGCGATAGCACATTACATTAGCTACTTTATTAAATAAATTTCTTACTTTTTACATATAAATATATTTTACTTCTTATATATAAATATACATAAACGTACGCATAACAAAATGCACAAATTTTGATTGCGAAGATTGAACAATATATGTAGGTTTGTGTATGTTGCCCTTTCACAGCTGTTTTTTCTTGCAAATGCAACTTTGAAAGAGTTTGTGGTAATAAATTTTCTTGTTTTATACTCAACACTAATGCAAATTTGTGCTAACCGTGGATTTGACATAACAAGAGAGCGCTAAAGATCATACTATCGCAAATAAAATTTGCTTACATAATGCTATAGTATCGGTTTCTACCACTTATATCACTTGACAACCGACATTAAAAACGTTGCATGATGAACCCTCGGTTATGTAGAAATTTGTTTAAATAGAATTTGTAACTAAAACAATAAAATACATTGGTTTTTAACGTGTTTTTGACATTGTTCGAAATTGTATAAAAAACTTTGCTTTGCAAAGTAATCACGGTATGTATATACAATAAGTTGCATTTTGCGTACGTTTTACGTTAATGACGCTGAAACATATTTTGAATTAAAAATCGTTAAAAACCGTTATTTATTGTATTGCTTCAGAGGCGAATATCAATATATTTGAAGCACGCTGAATATAATTTCTATTTTATTTTTCATATACTTACATGTGTTAAAATATTTCCTTCACTGTTTTGATCCGGGCCTGTGGGACACAGAGCTTGATAATCATAGACTTCTATACTTTGAAAGATTTCTTTCTCCAGCATGGCTAACATGACATCACCTTGATATTCGCCAAAAAATTTTCCGGTATGATTTACATTACGGGCCAATATAATGTACGCATTATTATCAATGACATAACATTCATTTTCATCGCTATCACATGTTTTTATGCAACCATTACACTGTAAAGAAATAGATATCTTTCAGAACTCTCATTGCTTTAATTTGTATATATGTTACTTTTCTAGGTGAAGAATAAGATTTTGTTTATATTCCTTCGTACTTTCTGGACTTTCTTTTACATTTGCCTGTAATGCAATACCCTATGGTTGCTTTCTTTTCTGCAATATTCTACGTTTTGCTAGAAGATTCTATTTTTTTCTTTTTGTGTACGATATTTGAATGAGGTCTATTCTTATTTTCTATTTTCTGTTTTCTTTTCTCTATTTACATCTTTTCATTGTTTTGTCAGATTAACAAATGATATGTTTTTCAAGTTCTACTTACATTATCTACTGAGGTAATATTGAAAAATCTTTCCAGCATTAGAGCATGCGAGAATTGGAAACCAACTACACAAGCAGGAGCTTCTTTGCCACCATCTCTAGGGAAGATAGCATGTGATGCTGTTACCTTCAAATCACTATCTTCGTCGGGATCCTTTGCATGCTTCACAGAATAAACAAAACTTTCGGTTCGTTCTTCATGATGCTGCAATATGGCACTTTTATACCAGGTTTCATCTATAGCTTTAGTATGATAGTCGCCAAATTCCCTGTCTGTGTCTATTTCCACTTCGCCGTAAATGAATTGCCATCGCGTCAAACCACTCATAGTCGCGACAAAACGTAGAGTGCCACCGAAACGCTCGATTAAAGCTTTTTCTTCTTCATTTTCAAATTTCCATTGACCATAACTGGAATTAGTCACTTTAGCATCGAATATTAACAAGTGCACTAATTCTTTGTTGCAGTAATAGACATCATTGTTCAAAGTTCTGCGCCCACAATTAACTATAAAAGGGAATTGAATTAAGCAGAATTTTATAAAAACATTTCGCAAGACTTACACTCCTCATCCTCATCACTATCTACTTCATCATCTTCGTATTGTTCTGCCCATTTCCAATCTTTTTGTACCATTTTGCCCAAAAAATGTTTCAGCTCGGCTTCAGGCGTCTTAAATTCGTGGCCCTCTAGATAATGATACTTGCAGTAAACCCAATCAGGATGAATTTTCCAATTTTCACCCACAAAAAAATTCGAGATATTAACTTTCATATGTACATTTCTTAGAACTTCTTCGCCCACCTTAATCCAAGTTTTACCATATTCACTAGGTAGAACGATACCTAATGAGAATGGAGTATTGGGAAGAGGAGCAAAAAAATAATCTTGCTTCTCTTCTGACACGCGTCGCATTTTATCGTAGTGCAGTTTAACGCTAAGATCTTTAAATTCACCCGTTTGGTGACGTACCATTGCACTACGCAGTTCTAAAATAGAGCTACCTGGTTCACGAGGGGAATTATCTTCGAAGAGTTGTTCAACCTCAGTTAAATCAACGCTATTATAGTTAGGATTTAAAATTCCGGTTGTCTGGAAAATGTAGGGAGAAATGCAATCAAACAAAAAGTGGTAGTAGTAGGGTACTATACGTACCGTTATAGGTCTTAAGTCGGGATGCAGTAATACATAGCCATTATTAGACACTACAAAGGAGTAACCATTTACTCCAAGCTGAAATCAATTATAAATGTTTTTAGAAAAAAAGTGTTTTCTACATTTGCCTCTTACTTTATAAGGCAAGGTCAGTTTGTCAATATCTTCGACTGGCACATCGGTTCCGGCCACACCAAGTAAACGCGCTTTTGCCGAAGAATTTGGTTTCAGATAGGAACGATCAAATGCCGGTATGCCCACAGCTATCATTAGCCTTGTATCTGTTGCATTTTCACCTGGCACATACTAAGACGTGGGTATATACGTGTTATAACTATAATATAGTAGGTTGTCCTTACTACGTCCTTACACTTACACTTTTGTCAGTAAAGGAATGTGTCCATGTGGGCGGATGTTCGATATTTTGCAACACTAATGGTGTTGCTATAACGTCAACATATTTTAATGCCTCTTCTTGGACTTCGTCTAGAGTTTGTACATGTGAGTAATAACCACGATTTAGACAGGCCATCCATTGTATCTCTCTAACTTTCGTTACTTCTTTTCCTAACAAATATGTGAATATGCGTACACGCATATTCATGGTACCATTTTCCCCATTACCCCAATTATATTTTTCAAAAATTTCTGTGGTATTGCCCGCCACACCATCAGTGACTAGCATGATGGCTTGATTGCACGTAGATGTTTCATTACAACGCCTTTGTATATAATACTAGGAAAGAGAAAGGAGCGTTTTATATTCTTCCCATTAATGCACGATTATTATTACCTTTTTCAATAACTGAAAAGCCTTCTCGTAAGCCAGTGAGAGATTAGCATATCCGGTGGGTTCCATTTTACTAATAGCATCATTGAAGACATTTTTATTTTCAGGCGTGGCTTGAACCAATGCCCCCTTGAAACATGGTATCAAATCGTCTACTCCGGTTGAGTAATTAAAGACCGTAAAAAAATCGTTATTGGAAAATGTATCTAATATGCTACGTATAGTGAATTTGCCGACATGTCTTCGAAAGCCAGCCATTGAACCCGAATTGTCTAATAAAATAACAATATCTTTAGAACATGTGGCCGTTTCAATATACCAGGAACGTTTGCGACAATCATAGGTATCGGCATTATCGCTGTTGTCATGTTCTTGCCATTGCGAAGCTGGATATTGACGTAAAATGCCGGTATCGGACCCGAAGTATTGCCATGATAAAGCTGGATCTGCTTGATAATTTTGTCTGAAGACTTCATCTAATTCTTCAGTCCACATAATAGCTTTCAAGGTCTTAGTACCTATAAATGTTCGATATAAAATTGTGTCGACTGGATGTAAAAAGGTTTATATATTAGGTGAAGGAAAAGCCTCGTTGCATTTTTTTATATTGTAAATGAGATCTATTGGACTAAATATGTGCTATTTTACTCGATAACATGTTGTGGTGGAAGAACTAAATCAGGTGAGTTTCATAGACTTCGTTTGAACTCAACATTAACAGAATTTTGCAGAGAGCGAGTGTCTTATGACGTCACAAGATCATTGAATTCAGCAAAACTTCCACATCTAATGTCTCTCATATTTTTCCTGAGTCACTGAGGTCGTATATGACTTACCATTGTCGCGATAAAAAACGATACTTTCGCTATTGATGATCAATTCTAGAAGAGGCATATCAACTACGTATTTAATTTGGATTCATTTTTGATACTTGAAAGTGAGATAATTAATTAATTTGGCTATTTTGGAACAGTTCACAATGCACAATTCTCTTATAGTCCGGGCAGAACGCAAAACATTAGTTTACATGTATTTAAGCGGTTTAATCCTGCATCATCAATTTTCTAGTCTTTTTCACTTCAGAAATAGTTCAATTTCATTTCGTTTCGCAGCGATTCGAAGACAGAAAATCGGGATTTAAAATTTTTTTACTGTTACTGTTTACTGTATGGTAGTAAAATATTGAGCTTCCTTTCGTAACCAACTTTACGCAAATGGTTCAATACTATTCTTTAATTAATGAGAACTTTGAGCTTCGTTAATTTTTTTAAGAATAGACTGCGGCTTAGCTTTTACATAGGAATTTCCATTGCGTCCTCAAAAACTGCGGATCGTTATCGCCTTGGCTAAAGTGATATTACAAAATATAAAGAATTTTTTTGAAAATTTTGGCTTATTTTCAAAACTCAGTTAGCTTCGTCTGAAAAAATGTAGCAATGTCTTCTTTTGTCACCATGTAGATTTAGTGTTATCAATGTTTCGCAACGCTAAACCTATCTATTGATTAACACGCACCGAAGTTCTTCCTTTGCCTGATATATTATCGTTTACTTATTCACCTCTATCATAAACATTGGTGGGCACATGGACGGAACTATGCTCGGTATCCACAGATATATTATAAAAATGTGTATCGGGATTTAAAGTAAAATTCAAGTACATTATTTTATTTTCCTTCATATTTCCTGGCAGTTCTTCTACAGATTTACCCTCAAATTGTGAATATTTGCTGGAATAATATTGAAACTCGTTCAATGCGTAGGTTTCATTGTATTCGAATTCCTCATAGCTAGATTCAGCTTTACGTAAAATGCACTTAATAGCATCCATTTTGCGTGCTAACATTTTACCAACATTAGCTGTTATGTATTTTATGAGTTCGGTGCCATTTTTTAATTCAACTCGGGCATTATATTCCTTGTATTTCTAAAATAAAAAATATGAAATAGAATGGAAGATTTCTTAAATTGAATTCTAACTGAAGTACAAACCGCTTTAATTTCTTGAGATTTTGTCATACGTTGAGCTAATTCCCAAAGTTCGTCACCGAATTGAGTGGCCCATTTTCCGACTCTTAAAATTCGAAAAAGTAATGAAGCGTTTTATATGTTATAACTCCATTATTATAGGGGAATTTTTTTTTTAGTATTTATATATAAGTTTAGAACTTATTGCTTCTTTGAAAACAATAAATATCTATCTGTATTTAACAAGATATAATCAGTTCATACATATTTATTAGTCCATGATAAATTTTAAAAACCTTTTTTTGTAGTCAAAAATAAATTGAAGGAAAGTCTGATAAATCAATTCCTCAGCAACGTTTATATTGAATTAACTGATCGATCTAGAGATTTTTATTCACAATAGTATCGCTCATTCAAAATTTAAAAGTTGTGTAAAGTTACAAAACTTACCTGTTTTCGCAATTCATTTTTCAATACAGAAAACTAAAGTTCTTAGTAATTTTTTATTTGCCTGGGCGTTTATTTAATGGAAGAGTTTTGGAAGCAAGCACAGAGCTATTTTTCATTTTATTCTGCGAAAATGAAATTGTAAAATTGTCAAATTTACTTTATTCGTGGATCAGAAGCTATCTAATAGGTCACTCATTCGCTTCTTATGCAAAAAAGTGAATACGTTTTGGATATCGTTAGCTATCTCCTATAACTGTGCACTTATCAATCATCGAGATAATTTTTCAGAATTTTTTCGATGTTTTCTGTTGTATAACCAACTCTTTTTTATGTCCAAGGCTTTCAGTTCAGCGTAATCGGTGTCTGAACATAAAAATCACGTTTAATGCTCAGTGTAATAATAATTCTACCAACTTGCATGAAATAATTCTAACACGTTCCACATTGTGTGAAATGTGTCATTTACACACCAGAAACAAGCAATTCACTTAGCAAACATGTTACGAAAGCAACAAGTAGCTAACTGTACATGAGAGATTTATTTTTTTTTTTGTTGCTTTACCACTCTTTTTGTGTTTTGTTGTTGGCGACCGCCTGAATTTTGTTTATGTAGTTTATTTTGATTCCGGATATTTTGGTTTTTTTAGCCTCTTCACTACAAATTTATCGTGAAAAATTGTTATGCGTTTAATATCCTCCCGCCGTCTTTCCTAGCTTCTCCATCTTTCTGCTAACCCTGCTCACTTTCTGTAGTCACGTGTTCTCACGTTTCTTTCAGTAAATGATTGTCTGGCTTTTGTCAGAAAAAAAAATGTCGCGTTTATATTTTCTCAGTATAATACGCTGTCATCACTTTCAGAAATCATCTGTTGTATGGGGCTAATCAAACAATTTCTTTAGATGTAGTAATTATTATTAATACTTTACGAATTTTCCAAAGGGCGTTGAAATATTGCGAGCACCAAATGAGTCGCCCCTAATGTCTCGTCTATTCATTTCTAATTTCTCGAAAATGCGAACAGTTGTCTTTAGCAAGTGGTTATGCTAATTTAAAATCGTTTTCAAACGAAAGTACTTTAGTGTACAATCGTTGAATGGATATAAGAATGCGAGCGATTTGAAAGGAATCAGTGCTTGTGCCAAGCAACGAAAATTGTGTGATGAAGATTTATTTTCTAGCAATGAAGATGGCATTTTTCTTTTGCTTGAACGATAATATAAGAAGTCGTTTTTGGATCGCATCGTTGCTGAGGACGGTAAGTGGAGCAGACCCAGGTATACGATCCACATCGATTGTAAGACCGAATCGCCCTAGCAAGAAGACGATTCTGTATTCTAGGCGGGATCTAATGGCTCCCTCTTAAGACGCTTTGGCACGGTTAATACTAAACACTACCAAGAGCAACGATTCGATTCGTACCCTTCGCTTTAAAAAAAAAAACGACCAAAATATCAAAAAAGATAACAAAACGTCACTTTTTTACAAGAAATCCGCCATTCATCCATATGAAAAAATCATTTCGCGACATTTTGAAAGCACTCAACTAAGAAATGCTAGCCAGTACTGCTTACTCAACAGGCACGAGGGCTTCCGAATAGAACACGTTTGCATCAATGGGTCACTCACTTGCTTAGTATCGCTTTGAATTTCACGCAAATGTGAAAAATAGATTGTTTGTCTCAAAAGAGTAGCAATGCTTTTGGCGTGACATCCACTAGCTGTCAGAGAGGTGAAATACATGATAACGATGGGCAATACTTCGATTGAAATATTTTTCATTATTTTCATATAACACTTGTGTATTTTCAATACAGAAAATACATGTAATATACTATTATTTAAAACGGCCTGTAACTTTATTGATACACTTTTCAGTCCTTTTCCTCAAATTTTTAATAATAATATTTGAAATAAAATTATCTGGGCAAGCACGTAGGTTACTTATGACAAAATAATTTAAAGAACGCTTATTAACAAAAGATTGCGAATTTCTGGGACTTGGACTTTTTCTACCTATTAGTTCACAGTAAAAGTTTATTTTATAAAAAAGAACATTTTTTATATAAATTTCTTTAGTCTCATTTTTGTTATCACTTTTTTATAAACTGGTACTTCTGCCATAGCGTACATTAAGTTTGCTCGGATGTATGTAATACCCAGTGGCATTTTCATTGGACTCATATTTTCCTCTCACCATTTTCTGAATCGGTTTAAGCTTGTTCACTTCTGTCTGACTAACGTCTGCTCATGTATTATCGTGTTCAGTCTGCAGGTTTCAATTTTTGAGATGTTTTCACGAAATTTAGTACACTAATGCGCTGGGATCCAAGGACGAACACTGTCGAAAATGGTTTGGATCGGACTACTTTTGCCATCATTCCCCATATATCGCATTATATGAAAAATATTTCATCCAGTGGCCGCCATTTTGAATTTTTTCAAGATTGTTTTTGTTAACATTGTGTTGTCATAGCGCGTAAAGATGCGTGCAAAATTTCGGCATAATCGGGCATTTGGAACTTCTCGAAATTTCGATTTCACAAAAGGGTGCTGCTATCAGATAAGAAATCAAGTTGAATAAAAGCTTATAAAAAGCATG
Organism: Glossina brevipalpis; assembly: GCA_000671755.1. Taxonomy (NCBI): domain Eukaryota; kingdom Metazoa; phylum Arthropoda; class Insecta; order Diptera; family Glossinidae; genus Glossina; species Glossina brevipalpis. The sequence continues at coordinate 244,899 of KK351202.1, forward strand.
TACACATCTAGCCGAAGCTGGCTTAGCTACGAGATGGAAATGAATCCCTAAAGTATTACAAACATACAAAAGCTTGGCAAGCAATTGCATGAATATATTCATTTTGATTCGCGAATTATACGAAGCGTTAGAGACTAAAAGTTAAAGCACGTGCCCATAAGACGCGCACGAGGTAACGTAAAATAATTCTTTAAATCCTTCTAAACATTTGCTGATAGCAGTTATTACGAAGTTTTATGATGTCTATTAGCTTTTTTTACAAAAATTTGTTGAATATATACTGGAAAAGGACTCCTAACTAATAGAACTTCTTTCGTTTGATTTCGTTGTAAGTATCTGACTATAAAATCGCTGAAATATGTGACTACTCTTTATAAGCTTTAAAACTTTTTGATGTTATTTTAGGCTCATGTTTTATTAAAATTAAAAGAATACGAAGACTAATAATATACCTTTGAAAAAATCAATTACATAGATATGCGACATGCTTCTTCGACAACGTGTACAAAGATGTTGACTACACTAAATGTGCAAGTAAGAAAATTTTACTCTTGAATCGGAATGAAAGTGAGTATTGAACTTAGCACTAGATGAAATTTTTTTTGAACGAAATAAAGAATGAATTTCGACGTTCTAGGTATTACATCACAAAGATCACAAAATAGATATTGTCCATGTAAAGCAAAAATATAAAATATATAACATTGGCAACGTTGGGTGAACTGTTACGAAGCGCCTTTAGCGAGTCAGTTACATGTTGTGGGTTGAAATCTCATTGCGGTAGAGTTTTTTCATAAAAATGAAAAAACACCAACAAAGCAAATAGCCTAAGCTGCTAGTGCTCTCTCATCTATAGTCTAACAATTGATATCATTAGTCTAGAGTATAATAATAATAATAAGTAAACTGGTTAGTTTTCATACATGATTTCATTATCTTGGAAAATATTTTTAGTGTATTTAAGACTTCGAAAATAATTTTACGTTTGCTTTGATTTTGTTGAAGGGCTGATCTAACATGCAAAAAATATTTTTGAAAATTTTCACACGGATCAATAGACATTGGAATTGTTTGCACGAAATATATAGCTATAAAAAAATTTTACAAAGAGACTTTTTAAATTCTTTGCAAAAAATCAAAAAAAATATATATTCTTGACGTTGATTAATCATTCGAGAGACTATGTCATTCAATTCAAAACATAGAGGAATGAATATATGGATCGAAAATGTTGCTCACAATCTTACGTTGATTGATAACATGAAACACATTCTGCAACAACAATATGGCAACGTTGATATACTTCCATCCTCTGGCGTGTATGCTGCTCATGTATTCAAAAGAGACCCAACGTAAAATGTAAGCAAAATAAAACGATATTGAAACTCATTAAAAACGCTTGAATAAACACATTTTAACCTAATAGCCTCTATCGTACATTCTTGATAACAAAAGAGAAATTCAACAAGAGTAAAAGAAAATAGAAAAAAGGATGCACTTATATAGATATTAATGCGTGTATGCATGTATATATCATGCATGTATCTTTACATTCAAATAAGTTTCTTTCAAGTGATAATTTACTTAGAAAACACAGTTAATTAGCATTGACAAGGACACTGAAGCATTGTTATGGTTGTTGCTGGCCAAACCAGCAACTATGACACGTATCGTCCGCATATAAATATTAGTGTCAAAATATTACGTGTAAACATACTTTTTCATAGAAAGTAAAAGAAATAAGGACCTGGCCGGCACTTACGCTTCATCCTCGGGAGTGGCTTGTACGGTTGTCAGTGCTGAAGGCAGGAATAAGAGATAAATCAGCAGGAATGCGGTCAAAACGAGAGAAATATGTGTCATCAACTTATCACACGACGTAAAGTAGTGCATTTTTCTAGCATTTTCTTAAAGTGTTTGCTAACACTTGCTTTTAATGAATTAAAAGGAAACACTTTTTCTCGTATTTAGCTGTTTTTTTTTCTTTTTTTTAATTTAAAAACTCTGTAGAGTTTTATTTTTAATCTTTTTCGATTTTTGTATAACACAGGGCGGAGCCATCATTTGAAATTTGGATTTACTTTATATTTCCCGCAAAATTTTTTTAAAATATTTTTAAGATTTAAAAATTTTTTTTTAAAAATCAAAAAGAAACCTTTTTGAAAAACTACATAAAAATTTTCTTTTCAGCAGCATGTTAATTTTCTATATATAAACTTCACGTTCACCTCATATATATATATACCAACGCAATTACCTATACACAGTCATGTATAGAAAATTGGTTTGTTGGGTTAGTTGCTTAAATGATTGTTGTGTGTTTGAATGTTTACGTATATATTTAACCGTTGCCTTCAACCGACTGCAGAGAAAAGCTGCGAACAACTAAAATGAGAGCTTTCACTTCGGTGAAAAAGATTTTCACGAAAATTTTTTATTGTTCTGTATGGTTCTTTTTGTTAAGAGAACGCATTTAAGAAGAGAAAAGAGAAAGTTCTATTTTTAGCAGGATATATGTCAAAATCATGTCTTTTCTCTTGTTTTTCATTTTCACATTGATATTCGTTTCGTTTTCTATTGATTTTTCCTTTGTTTTTAGAATATTATTCATCTACTTCATACGGATTTATTTTTGTGGCTGTATACGTGCATTTCCTTTTTGTTATAATTCTATCATTCATAACAGAGAAAAAAAATCTGCTATTCTCTCATCAAACAGATTATTCAACAGTCAACCGTTTTCTAACATAACACAAAGGTATCTAGCACAGCGTATATATAAAACTCTAAGAGCTCGTCTAAAATAAATATCCTTAAAAAGGTGCTAACTCGGCTTATTAAATCAATAAAAGGAGAGAATATGGAAATCTTTCCTGAGAAAAAGAAAGTCTTCGAATTTTTCAAATGTTTTGTCTTAAAAATAAGGTTTATGTGTTTTGGTCTTAATTACTTCGAACCAGAATTGTGTATGCAGGTTTAGGTATATGTTCGCCTATCCACTAAATTTCAACCATTTATATTGAAATCACTTTCTGAAGCTGCTTAGTATTGAAATATTTATAGTATACATCATCGAAGTCACTTGGTAATAATACCAGGCCAATCTTGAGCGCATATAAAAGAAAAATCTCACACATGACGTCGGCAACTTACAAGAATTTGTTGACTACCAGCTGATACAGTTCAACCTGCTTTTGTGTGATGTTTTTTATACGCTTCTAATTTATGTTATGCTCTTTGTTTGATTCAAGTTGTTGTGTTTGTGCGATTTGTTTTGAGCTATTTCTTTTTATGGAGTGTATTAAAAATGATGTACAGAAGTTCTGTTCGCCATATGTAAGCTTGTAAGTCGATGTCAACGGCGTTGGTGTACGTAATTTTTTCTCTATCAGCTTGTTTACATTGCATCGGTCATTTTTTTATTATACATACATACATATTGTATCTATTATACCTATATAATAACATCAGTTAATTGCCAAACTTCGAAGCGTGTATATGCATATCTTTTGGCCGTTAGGGTGTGATGAATTTTTATAGTGAGATTAAGCGTTAGTTAATTATTTTTGTACCCGCCATCGGAGGCGAAGGGTATATTTATTTCGTCATTTTGTTTGTAAAGCGCAGAAGCAAACTACGGAGACTCCACAAAGCGATTTAAGCATCTCTGCCTGTGTAATGTCTGTGGTAAACATTCTCCTGGCTGCGAAAATGAAGAAATCGGCTTCAAATTTGGCAGAAGCCGATTGGAAGTTATTGCACGCGAGCTGGTGGGCCTCTGCTTTTAAAAGAGAAAAAGTCGGTTTTTTTGCTTCTGACCCATAAACCATAACAGAGAGATTTATAAAAATCTCCACATTTATCGAGCTAGCTGTCCTCTAGTATCGGCACAAATATGAAATGAATCGATCCCATCCATTCGAAATTATAGAGTAATGGAGTTAAATTATTTTGTAAAAACATCTGTTACACCAAGAACAAATTTCCAAAGATCCTATAAAGTGTATAATCTTTTGATCGGTATCAACCTAAGCGTGTCCGTCCGTCTATTGTTCATCTCTGTTCACTTATTTGCGGAATATTTACGGCAACCATTTTATCTTTCGTGACAATAGAAGTCTGGCGGATCAAATTTGGCAAAAGCATTGAGAGTTACAGAAAATGAGCTAAATCGGTTAAAGGACACGCCCACAGTATAATATAAGCTAAAAACTAAGATAAGGTTTTCAACTTTCGGTGTTTTATTCACCACACAATACAAATTTCCACGTTATTGCATAAAAATGGAATAATGATATTTAATTTTTTGCGACATATTTTTGATGACAAAATGGTGGGTACAAAAGATTCAGCACAGCCGAATTTAGCTTTCTTAGACATATGGTTTTCTATTGCTATTGAAAAGTCAAAAGAAAGACGATTGCACAAAAAATTAAATTTCAATATTTAACAGAAGTATCTACAGCTCTTGGTAGGAAATCGAAATAAGGTTAATCGGCTATAAGAAGCATGCAAAAAAGTTAAGTAAAATAATTGATTTCAACAATAGTACAATAAATGAAATCTGTAAAAGAGCTTCATATTCAAGGGATATTTTAATAAAAAAAGGGGGACACCGTCATATTTTAGAATTTAAAGACTCAGCTCAAAAGCGAATCGTCATGTACAGAGATTCAATGAAAGAGAAAGAAAGAAAAGAAAAAAAGATTTCGAATCGTTTAGAGCTTGATATTCCATTGCAAAAATCAAAAATTATTAGCCAATAATTGTTAGCTAACTGCAGTTGTAACGCGACACGCACTTCATAATGTGGAGAAGCAAGGATCGACTTACATTCTATCTTTATAGTTTTTACAACATGATTCTACGATTGCTTCCTATTAGACGATGAAAAATATCTGAAGGGATGGATTTTCCCTTTAAAGTATTGACGTATCTTCTAAGAAAGACTTTTTTGTTCGGCCCGTCTTCCCAGCATAAATTAAAGTTTCTTTACTATGTTTTGAAAAATTATTTGTTTTAACAATTCACGAAGTTTCTAAATTTTTTTTCTACGTTTTTTTTTCCTGAGATCCCTATCCACTGCATAGGAACAATTTTATTTGCATGTAACTGCATGTAACTGAAGTCGAAAAAATGAAAACGCGCAACCAGTTTACAATTGCAGTCAATATTGATCTGAAGTGCGGTAAATATACTTAAAAGAGCCAAGGCAAACGCAACTTAGTTTCCTTATTTCGACGTATTCGTGAATTTTCTCTGATGTTTACATCAGTCACCATTTGTATTTGTAATAATCTTGAAAAACTGAACAACAAAATTAGAAAAGACGGAGTTTCGTTGAATTTTGAATATGAAACGCGCGATGAGTTTTGCATTCGCTGCTATTCGACAAAACTTAAAGTAAATAAAAAGAATCTGAGAAATTTTAAGGGTTAGACTGTTGGTTCAGGAAATTATTTCTGTTGGGGGATAAGCGTGAAATTTTGAAAAATTAATTTTGAGTAAATTGCCGCATTTGAGGTGTACAACATAGAAAGAGTGAATTTCGAAAAATGAATTTGGCAGAAGGCTATAAACGAAGAATAAAGTTCACATTATGATAAATGATATATGAGAAGTCGTTGAAACCAATTAATAGCAAGAAGACTTTTAAAATAAAGCGAAATCTCTTGAACGAAGAACAACAACAATATTGGATGTTTGCTTCGGTTGTAAGATACTCATCGCGGTACTTTTATTGCTTTGTCCAATATAAGCTTGACATCGGATCAAATTGATTTCATTATTGGCAATCCAGAAGGTATTGACGATGGTCGAGTGAAAGTCTATAGATCGAATAAATTTCTATATGGCGTAAAAAAGGTTACTAGAATTTAGAACAAGAAACCTGACAGTGTGCTTAAGAAAATTGATTTTAAGATATCGGAGCAATTTACGTGGACGATGTCCTCATAATACACAATAATAAATAAAATAAATAAAATAAACATTGATGAGGCAAACTACATTTTACGTATGAAATTTAAAGTAATTAAAAGAAAAAAAATATTGTTTTACTCTTGAGAAGATATATACTCTACTTTTCTTATAAAATTCCAATTGATCTTGACTTTAGAAACTTTTTTTTTTGGAGAAGTTTTTCTGAGAGATTGAGAAAAATTGGAAATAGGAGATTAATTAAATCAACAAAAGTTTTTCCAATTCGATTCTCGAAAAGAATAGTTTCTTCTATCACTCAACAAAAAGTGTCCACTTGGGAAAGGGAAAGTTTAGTGTACCTTTTGCATCAAAAGAACAAGATATTTTCATTTGAATGATAAAAAAAAGAAAATTTGAATAGAGTGCAATAAAACGGTTGTAGAAATGTGAATTTAAAAGCGAATTTAGTTATAAAAATTTAAGTTAACCAGATCAACTTTGGAGAAGAAGGATCGGCTGCCAATAAAGTTAACAAGAAAGTAAGTCCATGAAGTTACAAAACAATCTAAGTGATCTTTTGCGGTTGCAACGTTCAATTAATGCTATGAAAAGAAGAATTCTTTCCAAGTCAGTTACATTTTTTTAAGAGCAATTCAAGAAACTCATCTGAGTACTCTCAACGCAAACGCATTTTTAGGAGTATAAAAGAAAGAATAGTTGTTCTACTAACTTAACTTAAATACTGATATATATATAAAAAAAAAAAAAATGATAGTAATAGTCATAATAAGATCTTCTTTTAATTAATTATTGTACTAAGTTAACTTCATTTAAGTCCACCATTCCGTTCAGTTCGTTTAACTTAGACGTTTATAAAATAAAAATATTCATAGTAACAGTTATATAAAATTTTCTTTCTTTAAAATCATGATGCTGTAATACGTTTATATCTCGCAGTGATAGGTTGTGTGGCGGTGGTGTACGAGAATATAGAAGGTACGGGTAGATCCCCTCAAGCTTTTTATATTCTCTTTCCTTTTTTTCTAAATTAATAGACATATTTATTGTAACGCATAAAATGCATAAAATTTTTCGCACGTAATTAAAATCATTATAATATACAGTAGCGAGAGTGCTTGTTCAATATTAATTAACCCATTTAATCCTGCAACATTCCTAGGAGCCAGATCGATTTTCGCGTACAGAGCTAATCATTAGAACGAATAAATATCACCTATGCTAGTGATCGAAAATAACAAAATATTGTAAGGCAGATATGATTTGATTAAATCAAGATTTCAAGACATCAAAGATTTGTTGAAAATATATAATGAATTGTAAACAAAAGTTTTCAAAATTTATGGATAATAAAAAGTTAAATGCGCCATATCAAGTAGTAATAAAAGGATTTTTTTATGTTGTTCAAATAAACCGCCCCAATATTGGAAATACAGTTGGTCCTCTAACAACCTAGAACAGAAATCCTGAAGACGCATACTGAAGCGTTAAAGAGAATCTTAAGGTATCTTAAAGCAAAATATCTTAAAGCCACTACAAATTGCAAATTTATTAATAGTCCATTTGAAAACTTCTTAGATTACTCTGATGCGTATTGGCCAGGTGACTTAGACAATAGTGCACCACTAGAGAGGTCCAATATCTCATGGATGTCGAAAAAACATTCAACTGTAGCTTTTTCTGCTGCCGGGGTGGAATACATGACTTTGGCATATGCTACATCAGAGTCGTTAAATCAAAACGCATTGACGTACGTCATCATTTCCTGAGTGAAACTAGCGGATGCCAGGAAACTAAAAGTTGAATATTTCAAGATCGATCATATGGCGGCCGATGTAATAACTAAATCGTTACAATGGGGGAGATATGAAAAATAGTTGGAATTATTAATTCAATATGATGGACGTATAAGTATAAAAAATATTAAATAGGCTATAAAATTTATATGCTGTCAAATATATATCTATGTATAAAAATTAGTTTAGAGCATAGAAAATATCAAGATCTAGGCATAGGAATTAGTTTATATCAATATCTATGTATAAAAATTAGTTTAGAGCATAGAAAATATCAAGATCTAGGCATAGGAATTAGTTTATATCAATATCTATGTATAAAAATTAATATACTTTATTAGAGCTGCGTTAATAATTTTACAAGAATTCCACTCAATAATTTAGCATATACAGATTTACGTTTTTTTTTGGCAAAAAACTGTTGGAGTGTTCCGAGCCAAAATGAAGATGATCAGTCTTGTAGTCACGATTACAAAAATTAATTTTTATTTCGTATATCGGTTTCTGTTATTAACGCTTAGGATTCCATGCTGATCGCTGATTGAATGTAACTCTTTACTTGTTAATAATCATTATTCTTGCATAATAAGACTGTTTTCATATTTTTAAATTTTTGCGAAAACTGCCAGCATGTATTTCATAATATTATTTCCTTATTTTCAGTAAGCATTTACACGGATACATTTGGAACTATAGATTGGTTTGTTGTTTGACTAAGCTAACTTGGGATAAGAGAAACTACTTCGTTACTACCAAATTGTTACAACATTATAAATATTCCCTATAGTTGTGGAGAATTGTTTACCTACTTTCAGAAAAAAAAGCCTTTGATTTGTCTTCCCACGCTTATTCCATTTGCGCATACATGTAATTATAACAACACATGCATTATGTGCCTGATTGTCAATTAAAATTGCAATTGATATAATTGTTGGTTTTTACTTGTCCTATAATCGATCAACATATCTAGAATTCATGTAAATGCATATTTCGGTATCATTCGTATTAAAAAAAGTTTTAAAGTAAAATATATACTTGACCTGAAAGCATTGACATGTTTATAAAAAGCAAACAAATAAGTGAGTGCAGGTGTGCGTGCGAGCATCTCAGATGTTATTTAGTTTGTCTCAAGTTCATTCATTTTACAAAACCGATCAACGTTCGTTGCTTAATATATTCCATGAGAATATTTATCAAATCTAAGGAAGAATCTTCGATTTATAATCGAAACCATATCAACTGAAAATAAAGTAACTCGCGATTAAATGAAAATGCGTAATTTTTCTGACTATTGCGTGGCATGCATAAATACATATACACATACATACATAGTAACAAAACGTATATGTACACTTTTTCATAATCTGCTTGCATTTAGATAAGTTCCCCGTACGTATGAGTACCGCATTTTGTTACAAGTTGACATATTTTTTTATTTTCCGTTTAAAGAAGTGTGAAACTGCAAAGTATTAAAATTTCTGTGCATTTTTGCTTACGTTCTACATCCGAAATAATTTCTTCCAAGTAGGTAGCTTTCTTCTTCTCGCTTTTCGGTTTTTTGTTGTTTACTGAACACAAACATAAACTAGTTAAATTGGTCTTCCACACATCACAATTAACACTAGCAATGCCGAAGCTCTGTATATACTTTATATTTGCCGAAAAGCAGTCAAGATGACTACTTTGTGAAATAATAACTTTTTGATGAGTAAAATAATTTATTAAAGTTATGTAATGATTTAAGTATTAAATAAAAAAGGAAATTTACTGCTTGATTCATCATTACTGCAAATTGCATTTTTTGCAAATTAAAGTGAAAATTTTATTTCTAAAACCAAAACAAATTTGGGTGTTTTTAGGCTTAGATTACTTCTTTCGGTTCTCCTGTCAAAACGAATGGAATGCAGGATTTGGTTAAATTTTTCTCTGGTTATAGTTTTTAAAACAGCTCCACGTGCATTTAAAATCTGAATCAATGCAGGTATTTCCTGTGATGATATTGTCCAATCATTTTTCAAAAATTCGGCGTCCTTCTTCTTTTATGCACATTCTTACATGCTTCGTAATGTGATCATTCGTCATCAACGAAAATGCCGTCATAGCATCCATCACATTCTTGAAAATATCGATAGGTGTTCAACTTCTAGAAATATCACTTTCGTCAAGTTTTGAGCATACAGTACCATTAGCAGCTGTTTCAATATTTTGAAAGATGTTTTCAGTTTCTTGACCAAAACCAGTTCGCATCCGAAGCCTTTTTTGGACTTATTGATGACATTTTGATGGCAATGTTTCGTATTTCTAACAAATCAGTGGAGAAGATATGTATTCAACACAAATATTTGCAATAAAGGATCTACTAGGTGACATTGGTAGTTATGGATTCCATTAATAATTATTACGAAATAGTCATTTAATTTAGATTTATTTTTCCAAACAATATGCGAAAATCTATGAAAATTCAAAGAGCGCTTACCGTCTACGGAAAAAGTAAATAATGTTTTACTGCTCCCTTTACACTTTTTTTGTCTAAAAAAGATAATCGAAAGCACTGCAAAACTTTTAATTATTCCTGACCGTCCGATAGTTAATATACAAAAAAATTTGCCGATTTATGAACAATATATGGGATTTATAAGCAGCAATATTAAAAATGTTTAGTTGTAATTGGCAAAGTGCAGCAAAAGCATGAAATGAAAATGCGGCAAGATATGGAAGGTTATGAGAAAGACGAAATTTAAGGAAAGGAAGCAACGATCCTCTATTTGAATATTTTTAAACTATAGTGGTTTTTATAGTGTTAAGTGAACTTAAACAAAATGAAAGAATTTGTGTTAGTTTCTCCAAACATTGTGAAATCTTAGACCTGGGCTTTTGAAGATCATCCTAACAGTACTGAATAGCGTTTGCGTCAGCAATCTCCTTGAGCAATTTATCTAAACTTGTCTCCTCGTCGTCGGTTAGAGCAAATCCAGTAGTTTTTTCTTTAGACAATAGTTTATCAAGTTCTTGCAAAAAATCATTTAGACGTTGTAATTCGGCAATATACGTCGTCTCTTCCTGCCGATTTTCTAATGCAGCATTTAATTGTTTTAAATCATTTTCAAATTTTTTAAAATCGTTAAAAGTTTGTGACGCCTTTCGCGATCCGTCCGGTTTGATTTTGGTTTCGGTTTGGTTGTATGAGCTTCTTGTAATGGAAATTGAGAACGATACATCTGTTAACGGTACTGAAGATTTTCGCGAAGTAAAATGAGGTTGATCTTCTGTAAGTATCAGTTTTTTTGGTTTCTGAATATTATCGGGAAATTCATCAAGGCTCTTCAAGCACTCAATAAGAGACTGCATTGTAGGTGGCTTCGTATCAGGTAATGCCTCTTCTTCGATTTGTTTTTTTCCTTGTCGCACTCACGATAGAGTTCCTCCAGAGATATGACACTTTCTTCACAGTAGCTGTTTTCCAGTACAACCTTATAATCCTCATATTCTTTCATAACAACGTCACTAACTTTTGCAAAAATTTTTTCGGTACCCATCACTAATAATTATATTTGATATATATTCGTATAAAAATGACAGTGACGAGCATTCGCGGCAACTTTCAATCAAATATATTTTAGCTTTAATGTCTATTTATTGAGAGGATTGGCAAGATTCTTACACAACAACTATGGAAATCGCTAAAATTATATTTAAAAAACTTGAAACTTGGCAACTTTTTCTTATTGGCAGATAATCAAACAAAAAATTTGTATGCAAACGTTACAAAATTTTAAAGAAACTCTGCCATTATAACTATAAGCTTTTTGGCTCAGTTCATATCAAAAAGAAGTCAAAATGACTTCCTTTGGAAATCTAGTGTTAAATAATTTTTTATTTATGTCAATTCTCCAGTCTAAACAATTAGGGTATGAAAGAGTAGAGCAAATTTCTTTTGCATGTGAAATTTTTTAATCATTTTTCATTTCTCTCTGCACTCTCTATTCCATGTAATAAGCATATTTTTCATTACGATGAGTAAATTGAACTTTATTGTGCATACGTTAATTATTCAAATGCAATAATTACGGTTCTTCATAGTTTTCGAATTCATATGTAATTGAAGTATACAAAAGATTATTTCGTAAACTTTTCTAAAATAATTCGCAATACTTTATCGTATTATTAGGAATACACGTGCTGGAGATTTTTTTTATCACGTTTACTGGAGATGTATACATTGTTTAACTTTTAAGTTGAAGTTACTAATGAAAATCTACCAAGAGAGCTGTACTGAATAGTATGGTAAGGTACAGAGAGGACGAAAATTATTAATTGGACAGAGAAGCGACTTGTATAGGTCTGAAAGACAGGGGGTCTATCTCAAGGCGTTCTAGATATTTAAATTTAATATATCCTCGCTACAAATTATGTGGATGGTAAAGAGTAAACTGAAATTGTACAATGTTATAGACAAGACATGAAAGAAATCGATTTATCTTCAATTCTAGAGCTGATAAATTGCGACATATACGAGAGGAAATTTTGTTTAATAACTTTTTTTTTCGTGGTAGTTATTCGATCTCCGTTGTGATCATTAAAACGTGGCAAATTTTTGGAAATCCCACATAAACATAAATTGAAACCATTGCCAATAGGATTTTTTTTCGTTTCTTGCATTTGTATTTCGTATTAGTACGGGAACACTATATGAAGTGCATATTCTACTTTTTTTCAGATCATTGTAATGGCTTTATTAAGAAAAATTTGGTAAGGTTGTTAAGGTAAAATATAAAAGCTTTAAAAAAGACAAAAATTAACAGAAATGTGACGATATAGCCCTCACAAACCAGAGGAAAAACCGCAAAAGTGAGGTGTGCTGATATTATATTTGGGCTTCATTCTCAGATTAAATTGTAATGGACGTGTGCGGTTTGCAAAAATATAATGCATGTATTTCGATAGCAGTTGTGAGTAAAATATAGTCAAGAATTTCTGGTATGTGTTAAAAATCTTTGTGATATCTGTCCTTGTTCGAGTTCGGCGCGGTAAGACTATTTCAGATTCACTAATTAAGAATTAAAGAAAAACCGGACTACACGCCTCATTCATTATCAGTAAAAGAACGGCTAGCAATGTCGTCCAATTTATATATTTTTGATCATTTCTTATATACTAAATTAGAATTAAATAACAGGTGGGTTAAAAAGTTCGTAGGCTGACACAGAGATGGCGCTACTAGTATTAAATCTATATGATTTTTAGTTAGCCATAAATTTGACAGCTATTGCATTATTAGTATGTGAGTTATAGCATTTTTAGTGAAGCAACTTTTGTTAGTTTGAAAAAATGAATAAAAAGGAGTTTCCTGTGTTAATAAAAAAATACGAAAAACTTTACCCCAGGAAAATCAACCGTAGAAAAGTGGTTTGCTAAATTTAAACGAGGCGAAATAAGCGTAGAGGACGATGTACGCAGTGGACGCCCTAAAGAGGCTGTTGCCAACGAAAACATCAAAAAAGTCCACAAAATAATTTCGAATAACCATAAAGTGAAGTTGATTGAGATAGCTGAGACTCTAAAGATGTCAAACGGACGTGTTGGACATATCGTGAATGAATATTTGGATATGCGAAAGCCCTGTTCAAAGTGGCTGTCGCGCGTGTTCACAACCGACCAAAAACAAAAACGAATTAATGATTCTAAGTATCGTTTGGAACTGTTCAATCGTAATAAACCTGAATGTTTGCGTCGATATGTGACAATGGATGAAACATGACTCCGTCATTTCACATCGGAGTCCAATCGACAGTCAGCCGAGTGGCTGATAAGGTTATGGCATCAATATTTCGGCATAAGCATTGATATAATATTCATTGACTATCTTAAAAAGGAAGAAATCATAAACAGCGACTATTACGTAGCGTTATTGGAGCGTTTGAAAGACAAAACCACGAAAAAAACGCCCTCATTGGAAGAAGAAGAAAGTGCTGTTTCATCAAGACAATGCACCGTGTCATAAATCAATTAAACCGATGGCAAAATTGCATGAATTAGGTTACGAATCGCTTCCGCATCTACCGTATTCTCCAGATCTGGCCCCCAGCGGCTTTTTGCTGTTCTCAGACCTCGAGAGGAAACTCGTTGGATAGAAATTTCGCGCCAAAAAAGTTGCTATTTGCTTGTATCCCCTATCACAGGACGGAAGAATATCACCTGACATCATTGGAATGTATATGTAAGCTATGAACGTACTTTTTTCGTTAATTAAATAAATTTCTTGTTTTATTTTTTCATCTATTTATATTTTTTATGATTAAATTGTTCGAACTGAAGCGTTTGATTTTAAACTAAAATTAACTTGATATTCTAAAAATTCAGTCCATTATTATTATGTTATTTAATTGTTTTCTTCTATCGTAGGACGGAAGAATATCACTTGACATCATTGGAATGTATATGTAAGCTATGAACGCACTTTTTTCGTTAATTAAAAAAAATTTCTTGTTTTATTTTTCATTTTTTAAATTTATTTATGTTGTTTATAATTAAATTGTTCGGACTGAAGCGTTTGATTTTAAACTAAATTACTTGGTATTCTAAAAAATTCAGTCCATTTCGACTAACGGCGATAATGTATAACACCTCTATATTAAACATAGACAATCGAATAACACAATCGTAAACGCACAGCTACTCTATACTCTAGACATATATGAATGAATATACGCAACACGAGACAATCATAAATTATATCGTGACAAATTAACCTTTTGTGTGTGACATGTTGTGCATGAAGTGAGAACGATGCCGGAGTTAGCGATTTTCACATGCGATCATCAGTGAAGGGAGAACATGACACGAAGTTAATGTAATTTGTACTTTAGTTTATATTCATATATAAAAGCATCATATATATAGTCTCTCAATTAAATGATTTTTCAAGTGAAAGTTTTTATAAATGATAATAATGTGAACATAATTTTTTTTTCCTTTTTTTTTGTAAAATTTGCCAATTAACCGCAATACGAAAGAAAAAAGAAGAGGTCGACCATTCACACATGTGAATATTTAATATTTTATTTATTTTTTATAATGTATACGAAAAATCTTATATACAATTAACTTTAATAGTTGAATTGAGTATATGGAGTTATCTTCGTTTTAGTTTTTTGTGTTATTCTTACAGAATTACTGTTCAAATAAGTACGTTATTAGTTTACAAAGGAAGATAAAACACTCAAGATTGGTCTTTGAAATTGCTTAAGACTGCAATGTTTTCTCATATTGTTCAATGTTTTCCTGATATTGCTTATGGATTTATTGTTGTCCTTTCAATTATCAGAACAAAAAAAAAAGATTCCTGTTTTGCACATTTCGTACAAAATAATGTTTTATTTTGTTTCTAACACAATTATTGGATTATTTTTTTATTTAATTGGAAAATCTTTATGTGGAATTGGAAAATCTATATGTGGAACATCAAAATAGTACCCCCGTATATATAATTTCGGGACGTATTCCTCACAAACTCACTATTTTCAAAGAACTATAAAAAGTGTAATTAAACACACCATTCCACCATAGATGAAAACAAAATGTAAAATCTATTCGCTTTGTAAAGATTGAAATTTTTGTAAAACAAAAATATTATATACGCGAGCATTTCTTCAAATAGTGGAAACCTACGTATGACATAAGCTTTGTTTTGTCTGGCGTAAAAGTGTACAAAACATGCAAAAGCGTATCCATCCAGCTGTGAAAATCTTGCAAACGTTGTTTTATTAATTTAAAAAAGTCATCACGAGCCAAATCAAACGATAGCAGGTAAAGTCTTTAAATTCCATGTAAAAATTAATCAGCTAATGTAAAAATTGTTATCAAATTTATTGATTCATTCATTCAGCATCAATTTTAGATTCGATTTAAGCATGTCCGTCTGTCTGGCCATATCATGTATTTTCTTGGCCATAAAAGTCAAGAAATCGGCTTTAAATTTGGAAGAAACATTGAAAGTTTTTACACGCAGATTGTTGTTGAAAATGGATCTAATCGTTCAAGGGACACGCCGAGAGTACAAAGTAGACTGAGAACAGCTCTATTTTCGGAAGCAAAGACAAATTGGGTTTTTTTCTCAATACTCATAACAATCATAGCAGATAGCATCATAAAAATTTCCACAAATATTGAGCTAGCCATTACGTAGTCTCTGTGCAAAAATGGAAAGGATTGACCACACCCACTCGATATAATAGAATATTGAAATGTAAATCTTTTGTGAAAATGTTTGCAACATTAAAAAAGAAAAATGCTTCCGAACCCAAGTAAAATGTATATATTTTTGATCAGTATGAAATTCGGAACCCACCTAGATGTACCCGTTCGTCTGTCTGTTCGTTTGTCTATATGCATATCTGCTTATCTGCGTAAAATCTTATGATAAGCATTCTTCTGGTCGCAAAATTGAAAATATCGGCTACAAAATTGAGAGATAGTCCAAATTGATCACAAACCACGCCTACAATATAAAATAAGCTAGAGTATCAAATAAGCCAGGAAACGCGTCTGTTTTCTGGATGTTTCGCTCAGTGCTAATTGAAAACTTTTACAGGATTTCATAAAAATAGAAAAAATCTGCCACGACCACCCATTGAAATTGTGTTTTTTCCTTTGTTTTTTAAAGCAAAAATGATGGGTATAAAAGATTCGGCATAACCTTTTTCCTTTTTCTTTTTTTGGTTTGATCTGAATTAAGACAATTCTTTACTCTGTACTAATATATATTATTATTATATTTTCTAGACTAATGAAATCAATTCTTAGGCTAGAGAAATTAATTGAGCACTAGCAGACTATCGGCTCTTTTTTCACAAACTTATATTAAATATTAAGTTAAGTAGTTTTAATAAAGTTATTTATTAAATTGATGTTACGTTCGGTAGCCGATTTCAGGATTTCCATGGGATTGGTTGATCCAAATACGGTTCTTCTAATAAGAGTAAGATTTATGAAATCGCAAAGAAGGTGTTCTATTGTAAAAATTTGTCCACAACTGCAGATAGAGGCAGCAGATTTCTTAAGTACCAATTGGTGTGTTGCAATGGTATGCCCAAGGCGAATCCTAGCAAATGTTCTAATCTTGACTTTGCTAATATTAGTTGGATATATTGGAGGAACAAGGTCAGGATTAACAAAAGAATAGT
>KK351202.1:261936-335573 GCA_000671755.1 Glossina brevipalpis
TTATCTCCAGATGTACCTATAGTATTTTTTAATACGTTAATGGTGTTCCATTTAGAAATTGAGGGATTTTGGATAGCTTTTAATACGGATAAGCTATCGGTGATAATAATACTTTTAAGGTTCTTATTATTGGCAAAGTTGATAGCTTGAAGAATACCTCTCGCTTTAGTTGTGAATATCGAGGCACTTTCGCGAAGTATCCGATTTAGTAGAACTTGCCCTGAAGCGTTTACCACGGCAAAAGCAGATAGAAGATCGACGGATTTAGAGCCGTCGGTGTAAAGGAGATGCCAACCGTCCCTTTCCAGTAATTGGATTTTTTCTTCGAGTAGGTTCCTGAAGATGTGGTTAGGGATAAGCTCTTCCTTGTACCTAAGCAGAGAAATATCACAAGAACCCATGGATTTTTTTCTTTGTAATAGTTTGTGGAAATTTAATGCAAGAATTTAAAATAAATTCCAGAAATACTACGTCATCACCTATTCCTAATTAACGACGAAGATTTGTTATGGTATTGGTGTAAAATGAATTGAAAGCTAATAGTGTGGTCTCTTCTGCTTAAGCGTTAAATTCTTAAGTGTTAATCCTTATTATCGTCATACGTTTGTCATTCATTGATTGTGGATCCTTGCGGTGTTTTCTTTTCTATTTTTGCATATTGAATATCTTGCGTATGTACCTCATTTATGAAAATCCGTCTCGAAAAGTGTTCCCTCAGTCATACGTATCCCTCTTTATTTATTAAGGTTTTGCTTTGACATTTTGCCTAATGATAATAATATTAATAATAATAGAAATGAACAGTTATTGCGTTATGTGTTAATCATTCATATTCACAATATCCAGTATGCACAAAGTTCATATTATTTAAAGTTAAAGAAAGCATAATTGGTTTGTTGAGCGCAATTGAAGATTTAAACAATGTGGAACATAACCTTGCCTAATAAAAATCGTGGTCGATAGGATTTGGTTGTTGACCTTCCAAAGAAGTATTACTATCACCACCCAATTATCTATAGCGATTATTTTGATGTAAAGCTTTTCCAACATATAAAGCTCAAACACACCAAAGAAATAGCTTAAAACACGAAAGTTTTTATTCTCTTGCAAGGACACCTCAATAAAGCTTTTTTTTTGAGTTCTTAATAATATCTGCCCTTTTTGTCATACTATGCAGAAAAATTTATGTTTAGCCGACAGCTTTTCATTGAGTATTTAAGTAAGCAATGAATTCTCAGCAGAGATATTATAAATTTTTTTCTTTTCATTATATTTTTTGTGCTCTCTACATCTAGATTTAATATCATTGTAATTTTACGTCACTGGTCTATTAAAATAAGCATAATGTTTACGTTGAAGGTCATATGTTGTATTTATTTATTCTTTTATACGAATAACATTCGAACAAGAAGTTTTTGTCGATGAAAAATGCATACACTTCTTCAAATTTTGAAGAAATTCTAAAAGATTAAGTGCGAAGAGAGATTTTATAAAATTATTTCCATTAAAAACTCTATTAAATAAGTGCCGGCCGGACCAGAAACGTTGAGTTTTTGTTAAGCTTTTAGTAATTGAAAGAATTATTTACTGTTTGATAATGTGTTTTGCATTTCATAATTCATATTGTATTAAGTGTTACGTGACCGTATGCAAGAAAGTTTCGATCGATTACGAAGTTTAGACAGAACTTAATTTATGAACTTTTATATAAGCGAGGTTTTAAAAAGTTATAAACAGGTTTCCTTGCATTGTATTGAGAACAAAATTTGCTTCGCATCACTCATTTTTTTTTAAATTTTTCTTCGAGTTTATAACGTAAAATTTAAATGAACTTTTTTGATATATTTACTTGTAACGATATATTATTTAGAATCCTTGATCCTTTTCCAACGATAATCTCATTTTTCAAAAAAAAAAAAATCTTGATAAAAACTAATTATAGTTTTTCCGCTAAATAAAATAAAATAAAAAATAGCTTTACTTTCAAATTATTTTGCCATCAGTTCTGCTTAGGTTTATCTCACTTAAGGCAACCAAAAAAATAAATAAGAAAAATTTATTCACTTTAGAAGAAATCTTGATTAGATTTTGCCTGTACACATTTGTACATTTTGGCATGTAAAGTTATAATTATATTATATTACAGGTATTGTGGAAAGTAGATTCGTTTAGAAATACATACAATAGGCGTTTATTCTATTATATATCAGCTTTTGCAGCTAAGTTCAGAATGACCGACGGATGTACACAGCTATTCCAAAATTAAAATTAAATTAATTTAGTAAATCTCAATCGCGGTGTAAGCGCACAAATAATATGGTTTCTTATTTATCTGAAAAATAATAAGAAGGCTCAGTAATATATTTTAAAAACCCCCCAAAAATTGGAAAATAAAAAATGAAAATATAAATCCAGATTATAGAAATATATAGTAAACCTTTTCGGAAATGAGAGATATGAATAGCAATTTTTTAGTTGCATCTTACATAAAATTCGAATAAGGAATACGACAGACAAGAAAAATATTTGATTTATAAAGAAATAGCATTTCTAAGTTGATTAGACTTTTTTAAAACATATTATCTTTATAATTAAAAAAAAAAAAAATTATAATTAAAAATAGTGTAAAGAAAATTCTGCTTTTCTTAATAGAAAATGAAATTCATTAATTAAGTTATTATTATAAGTATTTAGTTATTTATTTTTCATCTAAATATTTTTTTTTATAAGATACTTGGTAAGGACTTTGTTCTAGTTTTCTTATTACGGCTTGTTTCATATCTTATAAATATATAAATATCTTATAAATATATAAAAATACAGTTCTGTCCCCCCCCCCCCCCCCCCCCCCCCCTACATATACATCATTTTAATTTTAATTCTATACAGATTTTGTATCGAGAATTTTTAATAAATAACAATAAAACCATCATTACCCATCATCATGGGAACTTTAAAATAATCTTATCAATTATAATTCGTTTTATTTTATTGGAATATATACTATTTCTTATTAATAATAATAATAATCACAAATTCCCGAACTAATTTCGAATTATTATTGTTTCAAAATCACAGTTTCTTTTGTCTTCAGTCTGTTAATTTCATTAGTATTTGTGATAATGATTTTATTAATTTTTTTTTGTTTAGATCAAGATATAGATTCCATACTATAGTTTCTCTAAGTTACATTCAGGTGAAATGTTTTTCAAATTTATTAAATTATTATCTTTTGAGCAAACGACGTTCGAAGCTCACTTTATCCGCCAGCGTCATAAAGATATTGGGAGCTTTGAAGGAGATGTATTAATTTTTTGCGACGAAGCAATAATTTATTTATGATCGTATGACCGTTCGGAATCTTGTATTTGTATTGTATTGTAGTAACTGTTAACTGTTTTTAAAATTGTTGAGTTTATATCATAGAAAGAATATAAATAAACCGCAAATACAGTACAATTTCCCAATTACACAAGAATTACTTGTGTGAATTACCTGAATACTGGAAAGAAGTGATGTGTGGATTATATATTCACAAAATTGTTGTTGTATCAAATAAGCATATAATGAAAATTTTGAAAAATTCTGTTAGTCTGGAATAGAAATTAATAAGAGTATTATTTCATAAAGAGCTATCTTAAGCATAGGCAAACTGTATTCATATCCTTTAGATGGCGAACTAAATTAGAAAAGTATGTGAAAATACGTCAGTTCTTAGCCATTCTTTACACCGCCCATGGATAAAGATTATGTCGATAATAGATTGACATTAGTGTGCATATAAATATGTTACAGAAGAAATGCTAAGCACTCGCGCACACACATATTCACTCGAACTCTATATATGTATATATATGTATATATATATATATAACTTAATCATACCGTGATAATGGAACCGGCGTTTCGGTTTAGTACAAAACTACGAAACATAATGTCAGCAGAGAAAATCATGGCCGAATGAATAAAAAAAGCTTTTCGCAACCCTAGCAAAGCCTGCAAAGTTATGCACGAGAGAGCGCCAAAATTCTCACATGTTTATTCACTCCTATAAAAGTTCTCCCAGAGTTTAAATAGGAACACAAAAGAGAAATGTATATGCATACATATATATATATATATATATATATATATGACATTAGTGTATATATATATATATATTCAGTAAGTGAATGAGCTAAAGTAGAACTTTTGCCCATTTCATTGGTGTTAGTGCGATGTTTGTATAAAAGAATTCGAATAAAGTGCATGCTAGATGCAAATATACATGTGTGTGTGTGTGGATTAGTTTTTGGGTACTGCACACAAATATAAACCATAATATATATGCTTTCATATTGCGCCTGTGTGTCTGTGTGTCTGTTTCGTTACTAACTAACTCTTCTTCTATACACCAGGTTCCAATGAACATTTATAAAAATTCTCAGCTCAGTTGGGCGCAACACGCGATACTGTCTTTATCCAGCTCTCAAAAGATTGTCCATAATACAACAAGCGAGTTGTTGTAAATTTTATCTAAGCCAAATCAATTGCAAAGAAAAAAAGGAAAAAAAAAGAGTATAAAAATAATAGCAACAAGAAAACACAATCGTTATCCTAATCGTAGTGTTTCTATACATGTGGGAAATTTTAAAATTGAAATATTTTACAAAAAGCAACGAATAATAATTACAGAAATTTTTATGAAAAAGAAACGCAAGAAAAAACTTCAAAAAACCCTTTTCGTTCTCTGCATAAAAATAATTGTTTTTTATATTTACAACAGCTAAAATAACCTAAGTTTCGAAAGTTTGTGTATGTATGCATTTCTTTTTTTTTTTTTTACATAAAAAAAAAAGTAAAGATAATAATAAATAAATAATGAAATATAAATTGAATTAAGTACACTTTTTTGTGTATGCCTGTGCAGAGAAGCTCAAATATCCGTTAAGCATTTTAAAGTCTCTGCACATAAAGAGCGTGCGAGTGTTTATTTATACGCATATAGCATACACATATATGCGTCTGTGTTCTGTTTTCGAATGTTTACCTGAAATGGATGTTATGTTTGTTACTCGGTTAAGCTTGTGTCCTTTAAAGAGAAATAGTCGTAGACGTTCACTCTTCTTCTGTGTATTAAATGCATGTTTTGTATTGAATGTGTTCGTTATAAAAAACAGAGGTATAAGTATTTATGAAATTTGATTTTATAAAAAGAGTATTTAAACACTCCAACACATGACAAGCAGCCAAATCAACGTTTAACTCAGCAGCGGAAGAATAGAAATAAAATAAACAATTTGGTTGAGGTCAGTACGTACGTATGTAACGAGTGTGTGTGATTACATATTTGTCTTTTAATTAATGTTTTTTGTTTCCTTAAGTCTACTTATTTTCCATAGTGACATTGATTACAACAGCTGGGTGTAAATGTCAGGGCCAATGAATAATTCACACACATACACACACACACGCGTACACACTCACACTTTTTAGACCCATAATAAACTCCACCTCTTTGCTACTTTATTGTACATCTTCATTTTCACCAGTATTGTCATCGCTTTCATCATCAATGTCATGTTGTTGTCTCGTAACAAATGTAAAGATATTATATATAACATCAATTTATAAATAATTGATGTTTGCTTGCGGTGAATATTTAATAATTATCACAAAATATTTCAATACGCGTATTGAAAGTCTCTTTGAGATCTGCGATGAACTGCAAAAACACTGTTTTTTCTTTTTTTTTTGTTTGTTAATTATGTAATGTTAGAAGGTATCGCACTTGCAGGACTAATAAAAATCATTATATTTTCTAATAAATTTCTGCCAATTTCTAATGTTAGGAATATAAGACGGCTTTTGCATTTTTGCCTTGCGCTTTTATATGTACGGGCAATTTGGCGACTGTAGGCATCATTTTGATTGTGTTAAGTCGCGCACACTTTATATGCATAAGTGTAAACTTCTAAGATGAGTTACTCACAACCCATTCATTTCTTTCTAAGTTCGTTCTCTGCTTATCAGTCAAGGTATGGAATTATCTACAAACCTTCTATATAACCATTTTCTAGTGCTATGTTTTACGTGTTATGTTATTCTTATGCAAAATTGATTTTTTTTAATTAATTGGAAAACATTGCAACGTTTTTAACAACATCATTAGTTTTGGAAGAGTATTACAATTGCAAAGTATCGGGGTCAGATAAGCGAACAACAGTTTTTTTTCTTTTAACGATACTTTCTCGGTTGAATAAGACCACATTTGAAGAGTTTTGCCAAGTGCGGTCGAAATAAGAAAACAGAAAAAAAAGAAGAGAATATACAAGAAAGCTATTTGACCACTCTAAATACAAATATAGCAAACCAAACCAAGCAGAAGAATATGAATATATGCACTAATAAGTCAGAAAATGAAAAAAAAAATTCGATAAAGAGAAAAGGAAAACAACAAACAACGCTGTGTGTTCGCAGTTTGAACACTCACAATGGGAGTAAAATAAACAAAAAAAACATCGAACTTTTTATTTTATGTCAAGTTTTGACGTGTCTTTTGGGAATTCGGGAATTAGACGATGGAATGGCTACACCGATTCACAATATGTAGTTTGTAAGTGCTTTGTTGCATATTAGAAACTAATTTGGCAGAATTAATGAATCAGTGTACTCGAGTAGTGGATGGAACAGAACGAAAATTAAAACGAGATGAGATCTTAAAAGTGGTGTGTGTACCAAAGCTTGGTTACAGTACGAACAGTATTGTTCTTAAGTATATTTCTTTTACCTTTTTTTTTAATCGGATAGCGATATAAAAATTTTTAAATTTTTAACTCATGTTTTCTATCTCATTCAGGTCAGGGCAATTATTGGTTTTTATTAAGATTATTCAAAACAAGTCAAAAAACAAAAATAAAAGAAGAGGGTTAAAATATAAAATAAAACACAGATTTACGCATTCATCCATGGATGAAGGAAATAATAGCAAAGGAAAGGTGCAAATAATTTATACGGTACCGATGTTATTGTTTTCATATTAGAATTTTTTTCATTGTTAACTTTTGTATTTTTTTTATTAAAATTGGTTTTTATTATTTTTTATGTTCTGTTTATGATTTGTTAAGTTTTGAAACAAATAAATGTTTGTCGTTGCGAGAGATTTTATTCGCCTTGCACTGATTAAATTACATACAACATATGTATTAATTTGTTTGTAATATATATATATATATATATATATATATTTGTTTATAAATCCTAGAAAAACATAGTTGATCGACCGTTATTCTTATGCTTTAAAGTCAAATGCGGTTAAAAGTGATTAGAAAAATATTTAATATAATTAAATAGAAAATGAAATATTCATCAGCTGTACGTCATGGAGTCATGGAAATAAAAAGTCATTAAAGTTATTACTATTTTCCAGCCATTACATATTTTTCCTTTCATATGCAAAGTAGTGCATTTTTATTCATCTCATTCATTCGTTTACCTTCGTGTAGAATTTATTTGATAGTAAAATTTTACTAAAGAGCTCAACGAATTTTAACCGTTTTCATTGTCCAAAGTAAGTTGAATAAAGTAGAATGTGATATCGTATTATGACATACATTTATAAATTTGAAAATTGAAAGCAAATATTTATAAAATTTGCAATTAAGATCATTCCAAACCTTTCTTCTTCTTTGGAGAACACGCAACTCTTAATATAAATAATCGCACTGAGCCCCGTATTACAACTGAAAGTGAAACAAGTTGTGAGTAGTGCACGTAAATATAAAGTAGAAATATGTAACATTTGTCAAAAGACCTTTTTTTAAATGTAAATGAAATTTGAGTTTTGGATATGGGGATCTTGAGAGTGCGGTTACTTGTCAACAAAATAATTAGGATTAAAGGTAGTTCTTGTTCAAATTTTCTATACGGCCTAAAATTGTTTATTTATCGATTTTTCTGGGCATTAGTACAAACACGTCAATAACTCATGAGGCTGAGGTCTCTAACAAAAAATTCATATTATTTTAAAAATCTTCAAACAGCTCCGGTCACAATTTCGTATCATTTCGATTCAATTACAAACAATGGAACAATAGAACAATGGAAAAATAGGGATTTCGTGTGTTGATCAAATATTGCTTTTGCAAAAATACCGCTGAAATTGAACATTGTTGGCTTGTACAGCGTGATGGCAACCCTTCTCGATCGAAAACAATAATTGTTGTTTGTTTGTTGATTTTAAACAGTGCCCCATATGGACAAACACCGATGATGCTGAGTGTAGCGGACATACAAAATGAGTACTTAAATCAGAAAACATCAAAAAAGTTCTGAAAATTATTATTTATATTATGTTATCAAAAGATCAGTTCGTTGCGATGATCGAAACGCGTTTTGAATATTTTGACAAATTATACAATAAGAATGGTACCGAAATATTAAAGAAGCATGGAATGAGTGAAAGCTATGCTAATGAATAAGTCGAATTTCGTAAAACAAGTGTTTTCTTTCAAAACCCTACCCTAGAGAAACCTTATCGGAAATAATTTAGATCGGACCACTTGCATAACCGCTTTTCACATATCGTCTTATCTTAAAAAGGTGAGTCTTCATGTGGGTGAATAGGTTTAATTTTTAATATTTTATAATGCAAATTGGCTTATCGCATAGTAGTTCGGTACAAAATTAACTGCAGCAACATTTAGATCAAGTCGGTCAATATATAAGGGCAAACATGAAAAACAAAATGGCATAGTTTTTAAATTTTAATGTGTAAAAGCATAGAAATTTTTGTATTGTAGCAAATATGGATCACAAATGTCTATTTGTTTGATTCCAACTTGTACAAGCTTTTTCGGGAAAAGCAAGTGATTATATAGCAACGACTCTTTAATTTGGAGTCATTTACAACGAATATAAGTGAATAATATTCAGACTTTTGAAAAGAATATGAAATTTAATAAATTTGGACAACGTCAGTTCATGGCCCCTCTCATATATGGTTAAAAATTACACCTATTCCATCCCGAAAAGCCGCTTCAAAATCCCTCTCTTCAAAATTATTCAAATCTTTCGAAAAAATTTTAGTATTTGAACTTCATAGAGAGAGAGAGAGAGAGAGAGAGAGAGAGAGAGAGAGAGAGAGACTTTCCATACGATCAATTAAAACGACATTTTTTTGAAATGATTTTGAAGTTCTTAGGAAGTAGTAATGAGATCATCGGAGCAATCTACAAGTGTTATGCTTATATAACTCTTAGTTAATGTTTTGTAAGCAATCGGAAAATCGAAAGTAAAAATTGTGTAGAGTATTGGACTTAAAACACTTTCTTGTGGCATTCTATTTTTGTTTTATATATGTACAATCTTTCATTTTCAACTTTATTATAGATATGCCAGTTTTGTAAATAGGGTTTAAATAGTAAGTAAATTGGTCTTAGAAGTTTTTTCTTAACTTTGAAAAGTGACCCGTTGTGCCATTTCGGTTTTAAATTTGAACTTTCATATACTAAACTCATATTCATATGCATATTTATTTATATATATATATATATATATATATTAGGCGCTTATGTTAATTATTGTGCTTTGTAGCAAAGAACTCATTCATGGAATCATTAAAAAAAGTAGGCGAATATATTGAAAGTCCAAGATGTCCAAAATTCGTTCGAAGTTGAATATATCTTTTATTTTTGTTCTTTTTTTTTTTTGCATTTTTACATGACCATGTCCTTGTATAATCAATTTGTGCAAAACAATCATACATTTTTCTTCTTCATCGTTTTCTTCTTGCTGAACATTGGCGTTGCCTTGGGAAAATAAATTACCAAAAATATACAATATCTAGAAAGCTTTATGTAAAAGATTTTGTAATTGAAATTTATTATTATTATCATTAGATGTATTTATAATATATTACATATATTTAGAAAGGACAAGAAAAATTTGTGCAAACAAGTTTCTAGCTCTGATGGTTGCATTGAATAAGCAATAAATTCTAAAAAATTCGTTGGAAATTGAGAAGACACTTTTTTTCTTTTCTTTGCTTTTAAAAGTTTTAAAAAATGTACGTTTGCTACACTCACAGCAATAAAAAAATTCTAGGAAATTAAAATTATTTAATTCTCTGTGGAAAGGAAATTTGGTAAAATAATATTTACCTCCTTTTTCTCTTTAAACGTTCAGCGAATTTTCGTTGTTTTTTTTTTTGGAAGAAACGAAATGCTTGGCATTGAAGTGGTAAATTAAGTTTGAAAACTAAAACAATAATGTTCGTTATAAACTATTGTTAAAATTACTCCGGCCGATTAGACTTGGAAGTTGACCACATCTTGTAAATTGTTCTTTCAAAATAAATCGCAAAAATGAAGAAATGAAGACAAAAAGTTAAATGAAGGATTTCGCAGATAATCTGAAGGTGGGTGTAAACGTGCACTCGTCAAGTTAATCATCACATTTTTAATATGTAAGAAGGGATTATATTAAAAGAATATAAGATGCCCTCCTTGAGACAGAGAGAAAAGAAGCAAAGATGCTGCTTTCTCTCTCTCTACTTTGAATTTCCTTTTTCTTTGTCACAAATAGTGTGTTGGCCAAAACTGCAGAACAGATATTCATAAATTTTTAAAAACAATTCTACTAATTAAGGCCTATGGGGAAATTACATTTACATTGAAATCATGGAATACATGGAATTCTTCAGATAAATTAAACATATGATGACCCATTTTCTTCACGCACCTAACAAGTGCGTTATTATAAGGAGAATTCGGATTTTATGCTTTTAAACCGACTTACTTTTTGTCAGTTCAAGAATCGTTTTGGAATTGACAAATAGGAAGTTGTCAGTCAAATTTCAGGTCCCCACTTAAATTTTTGTGACGGTAAACGAAATGAATCGAAATTAATGCCATGTCGATCAAGAATAAACCAATTTAGCCATTTTTCAAAGTGCATTCATTCCGTATATGAAAAAATCTTTTTATATTTCGTGGAACATATATATATATATATATATACATATATATTGCAATCATTTGTAATTTAAGACTACGAGCTAGGAAATTAAAGACTTCATCAATACGTTGCATAAGTCGTGCCGTAACACTTAGTGAGATTATTCCATCATCGTTCAATTTCACTGAGAATGATGACTAATTTTTTATTCGATTCATCCCTTTTCGTTTGTGAATTTTTTTATTTACTTGATGAAATTACTAAGTTTGTTTTGTGTAAGTGGAATATTTGTCTTATAGCAACGAAATTCATTTCAACCACGTTTTCATATTTCGCAAATATGTGCTTGTGCCTCATATTTGAAAAATATGTGCTTGTGTCACATATTTGGCAAACGTGTGCGACCTAAAGAAAACGTAAATAGAACACACTCCTGATTAATATTTGGATTAAATGTTTTTCCTACATGTTATTTGAACCTTGCCATTTGCTATCATTGTAAAATTAAAAGCGAATACAAACTAGAAGCAGCAAAACATCGCAAGTTTCGCGTCGGTAGGTGCAGCAGATGACTTGCGTGATGCTGGCTATCGTGCTTTATATGCATTAAGCAATGAGAAAAGCTACTTTGTTGTGGAATTTTGTTATGAAGCCTAATAGCACATCGTCAGAAGCAGGATTAGGCTTCACATGCCGCAAAAAAGGTGTCTTTAGATGAGCAAGTGCCCATTTGTGGCCTGGATTTTTACGATGAGCTAAGCACTTTCAATGAGGAGTATGTATATTCTTGATCAGCACCAAATTTAGAATCGTTTCGAGTATGTTTGTTTGTCTGATAAACATTCTCTTAGGCGCAAAAATGACGATATCGGCATCAGATTTGGCAGATATTTGAAATTTTGCACAGTATAACACAAACTAAAACACATTTAAGTTGAAAGAAATAAAAAGTTTCTTTTTTTGCATATTACTTATAAACCATGGCATGAAAAATTTATACTTTTATTGAGCTAGCTATCCTCTATCAACATGGAAACGATCGACCACGCTTATTCAACATAGTAGAGTATTAGAATTTAATTTTTTTTCTAAAAAAGTTTGTAACATAAAGAACGGATCGTCAGAAACTCTATAAAGTGAATATATTTTTGATCAGCTACAAACTCGGAATCCACCTAGATGTATCGGTCTACCCATCTGTCCATCTCTCTGTCTGCTTATCTGAGTAATGTCTGTAGTAAACATTAAACCGATCTCAAAAATTTCGCAGAAACATCGAAAGTTCGTTCAAATACGTTCTCAGGCCACGCCTATGATATAAAATAAGCTGAAATTACATCTATTTTCGGGCTATTTTGCTCAATACTCATGGATTGAAAATAAAAATTTCCAACGTATTCCATAAGAATAGAAAAAATCTGCCACGCCCACGTATTAAAATTTAGGGTTTTCTCTTTTTTTTAAGATAAGGTTGTTGGGTATAATTTTTTTACTTGTTTTTTATTGACCTTATTTTATTAAACCACTTTTTTTTTTAAATTAATTCGTAAAATATTCGTCAAAATATCTTTTCGATTACGATTATTTACTGGTCCATTTTTTCACTAGTTTAAGCTTACACTCTCCGCCTTTCTTACATTTGTCTCTGAATTATGTAACTATTATAAGACTAACTATCGAAAGAGGCTGTTTAGTATATCAAACAAACACAAGCATTGGATAAACTTTGATCATTAAAATCGTATCCTCATACGAATTTTGATATCTACAAGCATATTACAACATATTTGTCAGAATACTTTCATCCTAATCAGTGAAAAGTACCTCAGTAATTAAACACATTTATTTTTAGTGAATGAACCACAAACCATTGAAGCACGAAATTATGTGATAAATGAGCGCACGTACATAATTCTGATGTAAATGCTTTCGGTGTCATTCGTTTTGTAATTATTACTAATTGTATGAAACTGTGCTTAAGCTGTTAATGACGAAGCCAGAAAATATACATTCATTTTCAATAATGAGATATAGAATGGAACTATTTAACGTTTGTTTGGTGGGCTTTTTTACTACATCAAAATTTATATATTGCTGTCTTTTCTACTTATAATAAAAAATCATAATAATTATTTAACGTAAATATAATATTGATGATGAAGATTAGCTTCCAAGGTTGAAAACAAATCTAATAATATATATAACTGTAGGTGCTTATTTTATGTACTTGCTTTTCTAATATATATTTGCAGAAAAAAAAAACAAAGAAAAATCTCAGATTTCATTTATTTCCAAATTCAAGATGCGTGCCGTAAATTATTTCAATGGAGCTTAAGCCAAAATGCAAGACAAATTTACGTTTCATTCATATCATTTACTGCTAAATAATGGTATTTCTTTTTTGCATTTTACTTTTAATCTTCATTTCGGAAATTTATTAAAACTTTTGCCAAAGTTTACGTAGATACATATAAATGATAGCTATTCAATATCGACTTTTCAGCATGACAACAGAACTTTTTTATCATAATATTTTATTATACAATTATCTGTAATTGCGAAGCATCTATTAAAAGAAATTTTGGGAATAGAATCTATTTCATTATACTTTTCTTTACACCGTTACTTCTCTATGAAAGTCAAACATATACAATTGGAACATCAGTAAAAATAAAATAATTAAATCCAATAGTCCATTATTGCTGTATAAGAGAAACAAGGAGTATAACCCTAAAATTTAAGTTTTAAATATAATTCCTTTGTAATAAAATTTGAGGGTCAAAGTTATTATTATAATATAGAATTTCTAGAGTAGTAGCACTTGAGCTTAAGTTGACAATAAAATTTTGGGCACACACATACCTTCGACCGATTAATGTCCATGTTCAAGTGTGAGAGTAGAATCCATCTCTGCTATGAATTTGAATTTGGGGTTTGAAATTAATTGGCTATAATATCATAACTTTCTGATGTGAACAATTACTGTGTTTAGAAATATTATTATTATTATAATTCCTAGACTAATGAAATTAATTCTTAGACTTAGAAAAATGAATTAGGCATATTAGCAATCTAGGCTATCGGCTCTTTTTTTTTAACGATTAGTAAGTCTAGTAGTTTTAATAAAATAATATATTAAATAGATATTATGTTCTGTAGCTGATTTTAGGATGTTCACGGGATTAGTTGATCCAAATGTAATTCTTCTAATAAGAGAAAGGTTTACGCAGTCGCAAAGAAGGTCTCTTACTGTAAGAATTTTACCACAACTACAGAATGAAGCAGAAGATTTCTCAAGTATCCATTGGTGTGCTGCAATGGCATGGCCAAGACGAATTCTAGCAAATGTTCTTTGTCAATTTTAGTTAGATATATTAGAGGAATAACGTCCGGAGTAACAGAAGAATAGTGCTGATGATAATATTGTTGATTTGCCTCCATAATTTTCTCTTTCACTTTTTTTGTAACGTATCTTTGAAGGTCCAACTTTTCCATGATATCTTCCATAATTAGAGGTGCAGAAGTAGTAGACTTCGCCGTTTGATCAGCATGCTCATTTCCCAATAAACCGATATGACTAGGAAATCAAAGTATTTCAATCTTATCTCCAGATGATGCTTTCGTATTTTTTAACATTTTAATGGTGTTCCATCTAGAAATTAAAAGATTTTGGATAGAGCTTAGTACAGATAGGCTATCAGTGGCAATAACACTTTCGAGTTTCTTATTATTGGCAAAGTCCACAGCTTGAAGAATATCTTTGGCTTTCGTGAAGTATGTGATTTAGTAGAATTTGTCCTGAAGCATCTATCACCGCAAAAGAAGATGGAAGATCGACAGATTCAGTGTCTCCAGTATAAAAGAGATGCCATCCGTCATTTTCTAGTATTTGGATTTTTTTCTTCAATTAGTTTGCTGAAGATGTAGTTTAGAATGAGCTCTTTTTTTTAGCTAGGAGGAGAAATATCACAAGAGTATTCTTTTAAGACCTATGGAGGTTTGAGTCCAAAATATCCACAAATTTGTACGGCAATTTTCAATTTGTTTGCAATATATAAACAGTAGTCAATCGCAGATGGTCTTCTTTTGGTTTTCATAGCAGCAATAGATTTTTTAACGCTTTCGCCAAGAACGGATTTGTTGGAATAGTGAAATTTGGGGATGAGCTTAGCTTTTAACTATTAAAGTCTATTTTCCAAATGTGGGAAACCGGTTTCAGCTATAATACTTTTGATGGGCTTTGTCCGAAAAGCATAGGTATTGGTTCTAATAGCTTGATGATAGGATGTTCAAATTGTAGATTTACAGTTACTGTCATAAACTATTAGACCATAGTCTATCTTGCTAAGAATAAGCATTTTGCCAATGTGCGCAACAGTGTTAACATGTATTGCGTAAAATTCTCCTTTTTTAAAATTGAATTCTTTAAATGGTGACAATGTGGTTTCCAACGGGACTTGTTAGAAAATGTGAGTGCAAGGATTTTGAGAGTCTCTACATTCTGTATAAGTAAATTATTAACGTGAATAAGCTTTCCATCACATAGATGCTTTCTACAAATGTACATTTTTTTTTATTTTTGAATGGAAATTTGCGCGCCTTAAGAGTTGGCTCAGGTTGAAATATCATCCATGATGACTTGAGTGTTATCTTTTTCTTTTGTTAAGATGTATATATAGTCAGCGTAGAGACAATGATCAATTTTGAAGATCCGCCATAAAGCTCTACTTAGTTCATTGAAAGCAATCTGGGAAAGTGCGATGGAGAAATCAGATTCTTGTGCAATACGATTCATTAGAGGGAAAGATCCAGAGAGATGGTCGTTAACTCTGACTTTATATCGCCCATGTGACATAAAGGACCTGATGTAACTGAAAAACTTGGATCCAAGTTTCCACGATTTCATGGCGCTTAGAATAACATGAAGGTCCGCTTTGTCAAAAGGTTTTTCAAAATCGATTGAGAGCATCGCGACATGATTCCGCTTAGAAATTGCAAAATGATTAGAGATCTCACCTGCTCCAGTTAAAGCTCTGTTGGGAATACAAATGGCGGAAATGGAAGATGAAGTCTTATATAGTTTGTTGATTTTGCTCCCTAAAATACTCATTGGCGTATTTCTGTGAATTGTCCTGGAAGAAGTTCAAAACTGACTGCCTTGGATTTTCGTAGTGCTCTTCTAAATTGGACGTTGGCTCTTTTATATAATAACAGATGATTATGATCGGGACATCTTTTAAAACCATACCATAGATCTATTTTATTTTTCCTCAAGAATGAAAGCGTATTGTTCCACCAGAAAAGCCTTACTCCTTTGGATCTCCCGTTGGGTTACGATATAAAGAAATGAGCAGCCGTCCGGATGGATTTAGTCATAATGGCTGTGTCATGATCGCAGTTCTCGTTGCAAGGTCTTGTATTAAACGAGGACTCGGTTTGAGTAATTAATCCAATCCGCTTAGACCAGGAAAAATTCAACTTGTTTTGCTAGACGAACAGAGGAACTAGAAAGTGTGAGGCTGGCTATAATTGGGAAGTGGTCACAGTTATGTAGGTCATCGGGAATAGACTAGGAAACGGAAGAAAGAGGTGACGGAGAGCAACTTGTTAAATCAATGTGCGAAAAAGTGTGATAAGTTGAAAAGTTGGTTGGTCTTCCATCATTTAAAATGCAAAGGTTACTTTGAATGAGCACATTTTCCAGAATAGTACCAAGACAATTGTTTCTTGCCTAGTCCTTCAGATGGCATTTCCAGCTATTGAAATCGCTACATATAATCAGAGGAGGAGTAAGCACGGCGAATAAATTAGAAAGGTCTTCATGGGAAAACGATTACGAAGGTGGGATTTAAAGTGAAAAATTTTGAAAGGAACGTGTACAAAAAACAGGTTCATGTAGTTCAAATTTGTTATAATTAATTTATATATCAAATTAGTATTAAGCAACAATTTTTACTATGAAATGATGAAAAGTGCAATATTTTGCCATACGAAGATTTAATTTTCGTAAGAGTTATACGGAAGAGAAATCAGAATGCCTGCTACTCCGCTGTTTTGTTGAATAATTTTGAGAATTTCAATTAGCTTTGTTTTTTCAAAGGAGAATTGGGAATGGTCGGAAAATCGGTTCGATGCAGTCCATTCCAAATGGGGGTGTTTTTGCATCAAGACGCGTTACTATACCATATTCAATATATATATATACATTCAATAATTCGGCTTTTACAGTCGAATAAGCCAGGTGAAGTCGATTCGGAAAATGATTCTAAACCGATCAGTGTAAAAAATGGTAGGTCTGTCTTAAATCCTTCTGGATATTACATACATCTGCGCATACTTAGTATAACCTATAACGCCACCGATGCGAGGTATAAAGATTTCTTTTATTATAAATATCATGCAATAAAGAAAAGAAAAATATGAAGTAAAAAGAATATCGATTAATATTGTTAGAAATACTTACGCATTGCAACTTTATTTGTAGTTAATTTCAATTTCCCGTTTGGGCTTCTGTGGACATGCTGTAAGCAAGTATGAGAGATTTAGCAGATGACAATAAAAACCAAAACTAACAGTAACAAATGTAAGCAAAATATACGAAGAATAGACACTGCACACTGAAGATTGTGTGCATATGTAATAGAATGCATACACAACTTTTTTCGATTCTACATATTTGACCTTGTACATTATTCATCTGAACTGTCAGACACTGACTGTCTTGTAGGCATAAAGGGGAACCGAAATGTTATCCTTTAAACTCTTAGTTTTAGCTATTTTATGTAAGGTAAGCTGTTTTCTAATATAATGTAGTTGGAAATGATGTTGCTTTGGTTTGAAAAGTGACAATAAAAAAAAAAATTCTTTCTACAAAAGTACAAAATTTATTTGCAAGCACAGTAATTATTCATATCAGTAAGTTATGATATTGCAGCCAATTAAAATTCCTTCAAAATCGAATTCATGATGAATTGAAATTTGCGCATCGTATTTTTTAAAGCTTTTGTTTTTTAAGAAGTTCAGAGTAAGAGTTTTTTCAAAGGAATGGTTCAATTGGAAGGGCTTCCAAAAATGGTCCATCCGAAACAGAACTTTCACGCCAGTTTAATATGCCAAAATACTCTACCTCAATTTTTACAAAAAGCGTTTACAACAAAGTTTGTAGTTGGCCCAAAACAAGATATTTTAAAAATTTCGTTGAAATATTTCAGAAATGAGCCCTTTTTGCTGCGTAAGACATAAAAAGTTATAAGTTCCTTCCGAATTTAAAAGACTTTATCTTTACTATTGAAAAATGAGATTATCTGGAAAGAAGAAAAACGAAAAATCAAACGGATTAAAAATGTCGAAGACAACAATTATAATGCAGGAGCTGAAAGGCGATCAAATAAAACAGGGGTCATCATGTAACATTCTTGATATCAGTTGTCAGGTAATGTAACAAAAAACTGATACTGTAAGCAAAATGTAGCTAATGATTTTCACTTTTTGCACTCTCTTTTTATGTTAAATTCGTTGACATTTGTTATGCATATCATGTTTACACATATTTGTATATAAAAAACAAAATGTATTTGTATACAAAAAAAAAAGAAGAGAATTATTTAAAAAAGTAGAAATTTGCAAATTAAAATGTATGGTTCTACTTTCTGCTATTCTTAATTCTTTTTTTATATTTATTATTTTTTACCATATGTGCTATGTTTATACAAAACAAACAAACGTTAGTTTATCTCTCTCATTTTTTACAACTCTCTCATTATATTGGAAATTTTCCCGGCTTCTGTTGGAAAGTCAGCGATGCTGTTACATGATGCTAATGAAACTGACTATCGCGAATCACCTTGCAAAAAGTTAGTATCAATTTTAAAACTGACACAAGTTACATGATGACCTTCCACGACTGAATGAAGCAGCAGTGAAAAGGATAGAATAAAAGATAAGTAAAGGATCAAAAGGATAGTGCCGTCAACTAATCATAAGAAAATCGAAACTTTATCTAGAAGGTCCTAAATCGGAATTTGGTCGAAGAATTTTATACCCAAATTAACGAAGTGAAATTACATAAGGCAGCAGATTACGCACCACAAAAATATGTTTAGTTAAACTACCATAAATTATGCGTGTGATGAACAACACGAAATTAAGCTGAGTATTTTAACTCTTTCTAAGATACTGGGAACCTTTAAAGAATTTTCAAGAAATTCCGAACAAGAAATAGGAGACAAAAACAAGGAGCATCCTCAATGAGAAGCTAAGAGATTTAAAAATATCTCTCTAACGTAAGGAAGCAGATAAAGTGATTAAATTGTCAATAGAAAAATTGCAAACTTTGTCTACTATCATTAAAATTAATAAATGAAAGCAGAAAAACACGAAAGTAAACATTCCTAGTGTGCAGGCTACCATAAAAATAAAAATATAAAAGTGGAAAAGAAGGATACGATGATAATGAATCTGACTTGAAGCGTTTAAGAGAAACGTCGAGAGATGTTTGCTAAAATGTTACATATAATGATGACATGAAATGTTACATATAATGAAGTTGACTTCACTTTTCCATCCTTTGCAGGTTAAACTCTAACTATTTAAATATACGTTACGAGGAGACCGTTTTTAATGCTAACGAGAAAGAATTTCAAATAATTTTTTTGTGGTTAACGTTACCACTAACGTCTAAAATTATCTTAAGAAGTATATAGAAGCTTGGTCCAGTTGTGTAGTGAAATCAAATACTATGTGTTTCCATCTAGTCTAGCCTATAATACGTGTTTGCTTGAAAACACTCAAACATATTGTGCACTGAGGAATAAGGTCAAGAATATGTTGCTAGAAAACGCAAGAGAAACATTTAATTGTAAACCTATGGTGGCGATAAACCAGTGCTGCGTAAAGTACATCAATTAGAATTTAATGACGTGGACGTCCTAAATCAATATTTCCTCAATTTCAATTAAGTAACACTACTAGTCAGACAGATTTCAGTGGTTGGATAATTTTTCTTTGGATGTGTGTACATGTCTGAACTTTGAAAAAATAAAATGTAACTCGCCTAAGAGTGAATAGTTTCACACTCAGGTTTTTAATGTTAACATTACGAGAAAGCGAATAAACAGCAAGCTATTATTCTGATGTCAATAACACAAGCAGGACTGTTAATTAACAACTATATATTTAATTGCTTGCTCTTTCATTCTCATTCTTTGTATGGGCAAAAATTCTGTTAAAGTTTTCTTGATATGAATTCACATCGGAGTAAATGTTTACAGAGAAAAAGCATAGACAATTCTGCGTTTTTAAATAAGTAAGTGCTAATACAGTATCCACATATAAATGTATATGTAAGAAAAAATCCAGGGAATACGTAGAAAATATACTGTCTAATTGTTTATATCAACACATATTGAAGATGTTTTTAAATTCTATGTTTGTGCCAAATGCTTCAATAAATTTCAGTCAAAACTTTCTATAGGAATATGAATAATTTTTTTATAATTAAGAAAGTTACATTGTAAGAATATTTATTTATTTATTTATTATCCATATGTATGTAAATAAAATATGTAAAAAATATGATTTAAAAGGCGCCGAATAACTAGATTATATGTGCCTCTTATCATATTCAAACTGTATAAATCTAGAAATAATTAGCAAAATAAACAATTTGTAAGCGAGTAAGTTGTCTAAACTAAACGAGGAAATATCTAGGAGGAATAATCTAGGTGCCAAGGCCTGCATGTGACTGGAGAGAGACGCGAATTCTTGGCATCATGTTCCTCCTCGAACAATCAAGAGTCGTCGCAACGGTTTCGTTAACTTTTAAGATAGGTCATTCGGATAGAATGTAACGAACATCATTACATGGGGCCATCGATACAAGAAAAATATCTGGCAGGTTCGCATTGCGATCATAGCAATGTTTGGTATTGAAAAAGGTCTTATTTACTCTAAAGTGGGCTAATAAAATGCAATCAGCTCGAGAGAGAGAGAAGCTTATTGTAATCAGGCCTAACAATGGAAGACGGCAGAAACAGTTCCGAGTAATTCCAGTGATCTAATGGATCTAAAAGGCGAAGTAATTCGCCTGGAATAGAGGGCAGATTAAATATATGAGCCTGTTGCAAGGCGGGAGAAATTCAAAAATGGCTGACCTGATCTAAATTTTCTTCACAATTTTGATGAATTCAATTGATACCAAAAGATTTCAATAAATACTTTAATATCATTTCTAAAAACGGGAAGGACATCATTAATTATTTTACTGAGTGATTTTGTATGGTAATGCTTATTACTGTATGATTTAAAAAATTTATATTTCAAATATACATTCAGTTTCGTTAATTTCATGTGTAATTTCCGCTTGAATGCATTTTAATGAGATTTGTAACTAAGCAATTGTTAGCCATTTCAGTGGCTGCACAGCAGTTGCACATCATATTTTGAGAGAAACAATCACAATATATTGATTTTCATATGAGAAGTTTAAGCAACTATTCCTTTTCCTTTTTTTCGACTTCTCGAAAAATTCTGCTGATGTAGTTTTTTTGCCGTAATAGACAGCTTTTCTTCTTTCTAAAATGTTTTGTTTGCGTACGAATTAAAGTGAAACTTAAACTGTCGTAAGTGATGGCGTAGCCAACAGCACATTAATTTTCTCTGAAATTTTCTTATGAAAGTAGTTTTTAAAAATATTAAAATGTGTGATGTTTTGTCTTTTCTTCTCTGCTTGTGAAATGTAAATTATTACATTTTTTCTTTTTTTTTTTATTTAAAGATGACGGTTTTAGTTTATGGGCTTTGTTTTACTACAGATATTTGAATTTTGTAATAAAAGCAAAATTCTGTAATTTATCTGAAACAAACTAGTGTATCCTGACTACTTAGAGCTCGTTCTTGGACAATCCTGTACAAAATTATGATCCAAATTCATAGGCATATCGAGTAAATTCTAAAATGATTTTATTTCTTACAGTCCCCTAATTGATTGGGAGAGTCTCTTAAATACTTTCTAGTTATTTTTGCAAGCAGTTAGTTTATTCTTCTCTGTTTTATTTTGATATTATAATTTTCCAGGCACACTTTTCGAATTGGAAATAATTTATTTCCATATAGCTCGAAACGAAAATAAGTTTATTTTGAAAGTAATTGTAAAAAATTAAATAAATTGCATAAGCTATTTAAAAACTTATTTTTATTAATATAAAGAATTGCATTTACATTTGAATAGACATTTCCTATCGAAAATTAGTGCACATTTCATGTGAAGCTTTCTCCTGAATAAAAAGGAAGTTGAATATTTTTTTCTGCTGCATAAGACTACAATAGGAAAGAAATGTATACGAAAAAAGGATCGCACAAGAAAATACTATTACGTATATTATGTTTGCGCCAAAAACTGTCAAAAACTTTTCCAATTTTTACACCCACAGTACAAAAATACATAGATAAACTTTACGATAACAACAACAATAACCGCCGACAACAGCTAACACAACTAGCAAAATAAACAGGTTTTTTTACACAAGCACCAGGCAATGCCATCAACACAACAAAACATTGGCACAAATCTTCTTTTACTTCAGCCTTTTGCGTATGCCCTTGAGTGCATAGATAGTGTAGTAGTAGTAGTAGTAGTAGTGGTAGTAGTGGTAGTAGTAGTAGTAGTATACAGTCAAAGATATTGCATCTTTAAAATGTACTTAAATATCTATTGTTTTCTCTCCCTTTTCATCTGTAGCTCTTTTTGCAGTATGTATTCATTTTCTGCTTTGTTATTTTTATCGCACATAAACCCAGCAAGAAATATGTATATTAAGCTTATCGTTACCTCCGTAAATAAGTGAATAAGACTCAGTTGAATTTATATTCACAGTTAGCACATATTCAAACATTGGTGACTAGAGAGAGAGAGAGAGAGAGAGAAAAAAAATTCTCACTCGGATATTGGGTGTTACAAATAAAACTTACATGAATATACATATACATATCTGAAAGAAGTGGAAAATGTCTTATAAACTGTACTCTTTCGTATCGCTATCAATGTATAAGTCATGAGGTTGATCTAAAAAATTTTCGTTCTTTGAAATTACCTGGAAACTGGAAATTTTGAAAACCATCTCTACTTTCTATACTTTTATGATTTCTACTTCAACTTTTTATTCCAGGTCACTAAATTATTTACATTACATTTGATAGTGGTTGTAGAAGGTATATCAAATTTCTCGACATGCGATTTAAGATACCGATCGATGCAGAAAGAATCATTTTTTTGGTGAAATACGGTACAGTGCCGTGTTTTGGCCCAATAACGATCTGTATCGGAACGATTTTGCAACAACTCCATATGCAACGCCTTTTTTCTTTAAATAAAAAAATCAATATAGAAAAATAATTCCAATATTGAAAATATTGCGAAATTTTGAGAAAACATAATACTTCAGTAGTAACAAGTAATAACATAATACTTCAGTTAACTGAATTCAATTGGAAAATGTGAATTGGATGGAGTCATTTTTGAATTTCTTCCATATAGCAGTTCCTATCAAAGTTGACCATTCATATGGTAAAAAGAATTTTTAATATTTCATAGAGAAAATTGGTGCATAATGGTGTACGAAATGCGGTCTATTTTTCTGAATGACAGCCAAAGATTCTTATAAAAATTTGCCCTACATATGAGTTAGAAATATAAAATCTTAAAGAGGAAATTTTTACTTCATAAATTTGGACCACCTTAAGTTCACGTTGTGTACTCTTTATCACATAAAGATTTTCATAAAAATTTAAGATATATATGGGTATATAAAGTCAGCCTTTGCCTGTTGTAATGTTATTACTTGCCAATTAAGGACATTTTAATATTCAAAAAACTCTTTTCCATGTTCATAATTCGGATTAAGACGCACTTTTTTAACTAAATTCTGTGAAAGTTTTGCAAACATTTGGCAAAAACATTGCAAGTATTTTGTATGCTGGTTGATATTGCAAATGGGCACGACTGTCGAAGAAGGATACATATTTGCTATAACATAAATTGCTAACACTTCTGTTTTCAAAAGCATAAAAATTTGGGTTTTTGCTCAGTACTTCGAGTATTATTATTATTATATTTTAATTTACTATCTACCCGAAAGATATATAATAAGTAAAGGTGAGGAAAATC
This sequence comes from Glossina brevipalpis, assembly GCA_000671755.1. Taxonomy (NCBI): domain Eukaryota; kingdom Metazoa; phylum Arthropoda; class Insecta; order Diptera; family Glossinidae; genus Glossina; species Glossina brevipalpis. The sequence goes on from KK351202.1 coordinate 286,034, forward strand.
GCAGATGTTATCGTACCGTAATGAGAACTAATATAACTACACTGATATGATTTATAAGTAAATTGAATATAATAATATATCAAAGTTAAAACGAGCTTTACAAAATATGAAGATTCAATAAATAATTTAAGGATCAAACATAAATTAATTTCTTTATGGAAGTCCCTAAATGGGAATAATGTAATAATACAGATATTATGGTTAATTATATAAAGAGAACGTACATAAAAAAGTATATAAAATTCATTAAAATAATTTATAGGATATAAAAATAAATTAATTTCTCCATGAAGTATCCAGTATGTGATGCCTTTTCAATTTTCTTATCTTCTTAGTTTCATCTATGAGAGATATTGCCTTGATTGCTTAGCTTCTCAAGATATTTTGAAGAAAGGCATTGAATTAGATTTTTTAATAAATAGAAAATCCAGGTTATTGTGAATATTTTTGTTGTTTACGAACCCGGGACATTGACAATAAGATGAAGAGTCTTAGCTTGATAGAAGAAAAGAGTTGCTAACCGTTCTCCATAATTTTATGCTACGTCCAAACGGGTAAACGGTTGCTCTTGTAAAAAATATATTTCTCTCTCAGATCAAGTTGAGACTCTGGCCAATAGAGTCTTCTGGTTTTTATATCACGTTGCCTGCGTTTAGCTTTAATATGAATTTTTCCTATTAATCTTTGACCAATCTATGAATCAAGATATTCGAAGGATTGCCCTGTCTGACAATTTGTGGATTCTAAGTCAAAAAAAAAAAGTACAGAGCCAAACTAGTTACATCAAGCAAACCAGTGAAGCGCTTCTCACAATGTTCGTGTCCCATCGATGTAAATATAAATAAATGTCTGGTGAGTAAGACGCGTGCCAAGGAATTTCCCAATTGTATTATCATGCACCGAAATCACTGTGTACGATTTTGTTGTGTTTTTGACATTCAAACGTATAGAGGCGGTTTCTTGTGTCACATTTAAATGATCCGCGACTTGGTTTTGTTTTTAAGCGTCACACTCATTCAATCATGCTTGCAATTCGCTGTATTCAAATTTTTTGATGGTCTTCTACGTTCTTCGTTTCTCACTTCAAAATCGGCGTTTTTGAATTCTTTAAAACACTCAAAGCAGTATGATTTCGACATGCATTCGATTCTGTAGCACTTAATGCTATACATACGTTAAATCTTAGTTTCCGAACATAAAATTTGACATATTCAACGCTATTACATACTATGAATCTTGTATAGCTGTGAGTTGAAAATCTGTCTGTGAGATGACGCGGTTTGACGATAACTGCACTGACAGCTACGGTCATCCACGGTCCATACTTGGTAAGTAAAAAGTAAGCTCAATTTTACAATTTTCATATATTATTGGTGTGAATATTATAATAAGACAAATAAGCACAATAATGTGCTAACTTTGTAATGCCTAGTAAAAGAGAAAAGGCTAATTTTCTATGTGTTTTATTAACAAATTAGTACAGTAATTCTAAGCGCAAAATGTCGACATACTTCGATAAAAAAAGGAAAGAAAAGTGTTAAGATAGGAGGTTAATCACAAATTAACAAACTAAGAGACAACGCAAGACAGAATCGTAGAAAAAGAAAAGACCAAAAAAGCCACGAATAAGCCAGAAAACAGCGACAGAGCAAAGCAGAACAAGGACTTAAAAAAAAAAAAATAATAACACGATTTAACTCAATTTATATTTTCAATCGCCAACTCGATCGATTATTAATGATTATTAATCGGTCGATACATATATTTTGACTTTATTCACTACCTTGTGCCCTTCATTCACTACCTTGTGCCCTTCATTCACTACATTGTGCCATTCATTCACTACATTGTGCCATTCAGTCTCTACATTGTGCCATTCAGTCTTCGTATTTTGACTTTATTTACTACCTTGTGCTCTTCATTCACTACATTGTGCCATTCAGTCTCTACATTGTGCCATTCAGTCCTCTCATTATTAATCGACCGGTAAATATTACACTGGACTTTTACATTCCCCAGGCAGAGCTGCATAACTAAAAATAAAAAATATATAGTTCAGCAAAACAAAGTATACCCAAGAATATTTATTTACAAGAAATAATAAGCTGTTTGTGGAATGGACATCATCAACCGCAAATTCTGAAATATGCGATAAGCTTGCTCATACGAATTGAAAGGACAAATCGTTGAGTTGGAGATTAATCTGCCATATTATCGTCTAATATTGAAAAAGTCACTTATCTGCGAGGAAGTTTTTACGTGAAATGTAATAAAAAATCTTAAAGAGGATATTGCAGTCGACGGAGCTAAGGTATGATCAGTAACTGAATGAAAGATTCTACGACCTCTGTGTCTTTTGACAGTAGGTAGACAAAGCATTCAAATGAAACTAAAATTTTTTTAGTTATATTCGTTCGTTGTGATTTAACACCGAAGAGATTGTTCAGGCAGGGCTGCAAGTGCATTCTTCAAATTCAAATTTAGATATATAGTGCTTATCAATAAGCAAATGCTCCTGAGAGAGTGCAAAGCTATAAAATAGAACTATCTTTATTTCTTTTATATATTACAGAGTCGATTCAAGCCAAGTATAATTCTTTTGCTCTGTTAATTAAGGACATTTTTTATCAATAGATTCAAGAAGGAGAAAAAACGTATATAATTGTAATTGCTTTCCTCCCTCTTTGACAATTTTTGTAAAATGTATTAAGAGTTTATTTAATGCTAATTGAAAAATATTGGTATTTATCAACGACAAATACAAAAAAATTAATAAAAGCGGTTCATTGAAAAAAAAACAAGCAAGATGGGGCTGTGGCTGTCTTTTTATATCCACCACCGAACGCAAAGGTTATATTTCATTTTGTCATTTGGTTTGTAACTACCAGAAGGAAACTTCATAGACCCGACAAAGTATATCTATTATTGATCAGCATCAAATTTAAAATCGATTTAAGCATGTCCGTCCGTCCATCTGTCCGTGTCATGTCTGTGGTTAAACATTCTCCTGGCCGCAAAAATGAAGAAATCGGCTTCAAATTTGGCAGAAACATTGGAAGCTCTTTCATTGCCATGCCCACCTATGAGAATTTAGTTTTTCACCCTTTTTTAAGATAAGGGTGGTGGGTATAAAAGATTCGGCACTGCCGAATATAACTATCTCACTTGTTCCATCTTAAAAATCCCAAAAACGAAAGAACGGAATTTCGATACGGTGCAATATCGGGATGGGCATGGCTAATTAATTTCGTTTTCCCATATTATCATCTATGGAATACATGCACAAGTTTTTATCGCTCTATGGCACTTTGTAAGTACAGAGCTAAAAATTCAAATTTTTTGGTTTTGTAAACAGAAATGTTCTCAATTTTTGTTGGGAACGCGTCTTTTGACCGACATGGTCTATTTTTAATACCAATTCGCGTGCTAAATTTGAAGTCGATATCTCTATTTCTGCGATCAGAGTTATGTTTACCTACATGTGGAGATCGACATGCTTAAGTCAATTCGGAAATTGATATTAATCAAGGGTATATGTATATCAAAGAGTGTCTAAACTTTCCTTCTGAATGTTACAAACGCACTGACAAGACAAATATATCCCATCCTTTGGTGACGGCTATAGAAATTATTTATACTAAACGACTAATCTACAACAATTGATATAACCGACTATTTAAAAGTGTGTTATGCAATATAAAAGAGTAACCAAAATCGATTATTATTACAAAATATATTAATATATGTACATAATTAATCACCGATGAAAATGTATTCATATATATTAAAAAAGAAAAAATTAAAAAATTAATATTCATCTTAAAAATTCGAAGCCATAAAAATCGCTGAGGTCATTGGTTTCCTCTGTAAAAAAATATCAATTGAATAAGATACAAAATTTATGACCAATTTTAGGAAAATACCTAAAAGAAGTAATGACATAAGCAAAACTACAATTTGTTCATATTAAAATTCTTAAAAACGCTAAAAGTTGTAATGACCTTTTAATACAAAAGATTTATGGTTTGAAGGTGGTTGCTCCAATCTGTTTAAGTGTATAACGGCATTTATGGTTTCACATTAATAGCAATATCAAGAATCATCTGAGAAAACTATTAGCGCTGCCGGTATATTCTTTTACTCTAACGTGATATATAAACAAATTTTCAATCGCTTGAATTATGGTGTCATTCAATGACCTTACTAGCACTGGATGTAAATTATTACATGAAATATCAATAAATATTCAGCATGAACGGAGGCAGCTTTATTGCTTATATTCTAATTCATAAAAAAAAGCTTGTCCTTGATGGGAAAACCATTATATTGTTACGAAAAGCACAATCTGGCACCTTTGCAGCTGTCCATGAAAGAAGCACGATCTGGCACCTTTGCAGTTGTCAATGAAGAGAAGCACAAGCTGGCACCTTTGCAGCTGTAAAAGAGGAGAAGAAAAGTATTGGCAGAAATTTTTAGAAGTGAAAAGAAATATGTACTTCCTTTTTAATAAGTTGGGAAAATCATCCGATTGTAAACATTATTTCATAAATAGAATAATTGTAATAAAATCTAAGCTTTTCGCGATCGAGCGATACGGACTGAGCCTAAAGGAAAAATACAAAAGGCAGTTTTGTAACAATAGTATATCTTGATCACGATACAATCCTGATCATTATTTATATCATTTTCATTTACTAACGAAAACAAAGTGAGGAATATATTTAATATAATTAATTGAAACGTAATTGTGAGTGATCAATAATTTCCAAATATTTTCGTCAGCGACTTAATTATACTTTTATAGAAATATAAAGAACATATTTTTTTAAATAGAATTTTATTCACTTAAGAAGTTAAGTATACAACCATCCGAGGAACTATAATGAAAATAAATATGGCTGGAGAACTAGAGATATTTATATATATCAAGCATACCTCGCGCTAAGTAGAGAGAAATCACTAGAAGGCTTACAATTAGAACAAATGGACTGCATAAAACTCACCTGTAGTAAAAAAGCACTAACTTAAAATAATGGAATGAGGCTTTTAAAAACTAAATGATTCCGATTATATATGAAGATTAGAAGAAAAATTTTTCAAAATAAACTGTTACACTCACTTTTATGTGATTATTCATAAAAGCTTGAGGAGTATTGAAAATAAAAGTTCTCTTACACATTAAAATTTTGAATGCGCTAAAGTTTCATGTGTATTCACATAAAAATGACTGAAATAAAATTTATTTTCTACTTTAACTTAAATAAAAGTTCATTTTCAAAAAAGGAAAGGTATTTTTTTTTATTTTCTATGTATTTCCTTTACGATAAAATATTGTATGAAAATAATTAAACATTTTGAAGTGCTAATCTGACACGAACGCGTTCTGGATGCTAAGGCAAAGAAATATTTTATATATTTGCTTTTATTTCAATTTTTGCCTTAATATGGTTAAAAAAACGCGTTACGCCTGCTTCATTCAATTATTTCTCTCCACGTCTGTTTTTTCCTCTTTTTAAGCAAATAGATGTAGAAACTAAGTCCATCAACACCAACGCAAAAAAAGAAAAAAAAACATGTAGGTACGAGTACATTGGTAAAGATATGTACACATTTTACATTTTTGCGACAGTTTCTGATAGGGAGTGAACCAAAGAAAGGAAAGCAGAAAAGAAAAACAAGGCCAAACTTTGTCATATATTTTTGTTAAGAACAAATTTTTTTTCTGTTTTACCCTTCCTGTGAAAAAGAAAAAAAGGAAACTATAATAGTTTACTAAGGTCAAGTGGCACATAAAAAAAATATTCTCATACTTGAAGAGCAAAAAAGCAAACAAAAAATATATGCATGTGGAAAAAGAAGAACAAAAAGCCTACGAACGCTCTCTTTAAATTTTCTATTTTGTTTGTTTTTATTTAGGAATGATAACTGTGTATCGAAACTTTAAATAAAAAATATTTAATAAAATCTCATCAAAATTATCGATAGATACTATTCGTATATTTGAAAGATAGACTCAAAGCAATGATCTTATAAGATTTATATTTTTTGAAACTCAATATTATTGACGATTATTTAGAAATGATTTATCATTATTCATGAACTTAAGCATTGTTCGCAAGGAATTGATTTCGCCGTCGGCGTTGAATCTGAACCAAATCTAATCCTACCATGCAGTTTACTAAAAGATAAATGTGATTGCTACTAAACAAGAGAGCATAGAGCTATGCCAAAAGGATGAAATCCGAAATTGCATGGAAAATCCGAAATGCAAGCAACCAAACGATTCCGTAAAGTACAACATGAGACTTTTTAAATAAACTTGAGAATCATGGGTGTGGTGAACTTCCTTACTTCTAGAGGGATTTTGATAAAAGCGATGGTGAGCTCTGACTGCTGCGTACGACCCTGTGGGGAATATCGTGGTCGTTGTGGTAAATCCGAAAGCGAGGTAAATGTTAAATAATTAGATGCAGACAAATCCCAAACACTATCCAATGTGTTTTTTGTGTAGATACACACTAAATTATCTGGTACTTTAGACGCAGTGAGGCCATCCATGGTACGAGTATATAATTAGGTATACAATTTAGGGGACGCTGGGAGGCTCAGATTCCCGCACGAATAATCCGTCAGATGAGCGGGTAACGTGAAATTAAGCCTTCCTGGCGCGAACCCATGCTAAGCTTCCAGAGACAATCTGTAGTCTATTTTAAAAGATGTCCGTGTTCTAGGCTGTTATAGTTTCCATCGCGACGCCATTTAAATGTTTCATTGTTTCTCTATCCGTTCCTTTCTGAGATGCAGCATAAACCTTTATTAGTGCTGTTATCTCTGGCAGATTAATGCTAAAACAATGAATTGATGACGGGTGTCCAAACCTCGTTCTTTTATAGTCGGTTACTGTAATGGTTTGGAAACTAAGTTACTGCCGATTATAGATGTCTTCCACTCCCATTTTTATGATATCCGTAAATGTTATGATGTTCTTCTTCTTATATATGTCAGCTGTCATCCTTATCTAGCTTTATAAGTTCATTGCGTAGATATCTTCTTGAAGCTGTTTTTTTACCTCAACATTAATATGGAGTGCCAACGCGAACATTTTCGTCATATTTTGTATTATTATATATATATATATATTATTATGAAGCTCTTAAAGAAAGGCAATGCCGAAATTGGTTTGAAAAATTCGGTTCTGGAGATTTTTCTCTTAAAGTTGACCAACGTTCAGGTCGACCAGTTGAGCTTGATGAGGATGAAATCAAAACCATCATCGAAGCGGATCGTCATGCAACTGCACGGGGAATTGCAGAGAAGTTAAATGTTTCACATGCAGCCATTAAGAAGCATTTAAAACGTGTCGATCTCGTTAAGAAGCTGGATATTTCGGCTCCGCACGTTGAAAGAAATTCATCCGACAAAACGCATTAGCGCTTGCGAATTATTGCTTAAACGCAATGAATTCGATCCATTTTTAAAACGAATCATAAATGGAGGTTAAAAGTGGATTGTGTACAACAATGTCAAACGAAAACGATCGTTGTGTATCGTTGTGATTTATCGCAAACGCACATATCCAAAAAAAGAAAATTTTGCTGTCAATTTGTTGGGATTAGAAAGGTCCGGTGTATTTTGAGTTGCTTCTCACGGAACCAAACCATTAATTCGGAGGTCTACCGTCGGTAATTGGACAAATTGAATGCAGCGGTCAAGGAAAAGCGACCAGAATTGGTGTCGTTTTCCACCATTACAATGCTAAGCCGCACACTTTTTTGGCCACTAGGCGAAAATTGATGGATCTTGTTGGGGAATTGATGGTACACCCACCATATAGTTCTGATCTTGCGCCATTGGATTACGACTTATTTCGATACCCGGCCGGCTCGCTTTGTGGTAAAACTTTCAACGATGATGACGCTGTAAAACCTCACATAACTCAGTTTTTTGCCGAAAAGTATCAGACTTTTTACGAGCATCGAATTTTCAAGTTGTGAAGGTCACAGAACAAATTGGAAAATACATTATAGATTAAACTTCATTCCAATTAAAAAAAAAACTTTTATTTTATTGAAGAAATCGGCTATTACTTAGTTGCCATCCCAATATATTCATTATTTTTTTATGTATTTTGTGTTTGTTTTTCCATGCAATTACTATCTATCAAGATACAATCTTTTATGCCCATATGTGCGGCTTACTAATATAATAAATATGCAGCTTTCTGTGTATGTGTGCCTGAAACATTTGTTGGCAAAAATATATCCCTTAAATAATATACTCATTCTTAATATACATAGCATTCACCCTTTTTAGGCTCTCCCATGTACTTACCTACAAAATGTGTTACTTGTGAATACGTATAATTGCACACCTTTTTGGGCATTTATGCACTTGTATGTTTGTTCAACCTTGTGTTTGGCGTTATTACATATTCTACACCTGTTTTAGACTTTCTTATGCATTATATGTACATTCTGCATAATATATGAAACACTTCCAAATACATATGGCCAAAAATTAGATCTTAACATCTGAATCGCAGAGATTTGAGTAGTGCAGTTAGAAAACAAAGCAAAGGAGATATGGAGACAAACATATAATTTTTCTAGATCTACTGCAAATCCCAGTAAGTCTCTTGCTTCCTGTAGTGAGAATTCCGCAATATTTGCATCTTATTTTATACAACAATAAATAAAAAATTATAGAATCTGGTCAACATAAATAGGAAATCAATTTCCCGTCCTTAATGAAGGTCTTTTAATAGAAACTTAAGATATCAATTTCAAAAGAGAATAACAAGACAAAATACGGCCATCAAATGCGTATCTGAATGAACAGTAGTAAAAGCCCACTGAGTGAAGGCACAATAAAGTCATCGTCTTCCATATCATAAGCATCCAACATAGTTTTACTTCAATGTCCAAAATTTCATTATCCCCAAGGGTTAACATAATTTTAATCATATTGTTTCTGATTGGTTATCTAGCATAAGGCCTTTTAACTTTGTGAGGCCTATACGTCCAGTATATTAGCATTTTGTATAGTATAAAAAAAGTGATGTAAACCTAATGTTGTACCCTTTGGCTGAAATATGAAAATTTTTAAATAAATGTAAAATTCAGTTAAAATAACAATGATAAGAGAAATAAAATTATATGTTAATGTAAAAATTAAAAGGTTGTTTAAAAAAAAAATCATATCTAATTGAATTGGAGTGATTTGCTTCTTTAATGAAGTGAGTTAATTCTTCAAAATTAGCATCATAGTATATAAAGAGATCAAAGGAATTATCGAAGGACCCTGTAATATTATCAAATTTATGAAACCCGAAATTAGATGTTCAGTAGTTTCTATTGTATTACAAATAATTTTAAACCCCCGTCGGAGGCGATCTTTAGTTCCTGACAAACCTAAATCCTTTATAGATTCAAGAGAGGCCCACGTTTACGACAAGATATATTTAAAAATTGGTCGAGCCACATTATTATCTTATCTTATAAAGCTTAAGAAACTCTCACGTACATTTTATAAACAATAAATAAACATTTGAAACTCATTTTACTGTGAAATGAAACAAAAACTGCAAACTAACTTTATTCTGCTCATCTCCTAAAGGTCGTTGAAATGTGTACGGGGCCTCTAAAGCTTCTGTTTTGATGTTACAAACGTTTCCACATAACAAATTTAATTTCAATACTGTATTGTATAAGGTGGCCGTGGTCGATCCTTTCCATTTTTGCACAGACACTACAGGATAGCTAGCCCAATATGGAAATTTTATAGATCTTTCTGTGCTATGGTTTATAAGCAATGAGCAAAAACCCAAAGCAGGGGTGTTCTTAGTCTACGTTATACTGTAGGCGTGGCCTGTGACCGATTTGGCACATTATCAATGCCAACGTATCTGATAATACTTCCAATATATTAGTCAAATTTCATTAAAATACCATAATTTTTGCGAGGCGGAAAATGATTATCGCAAAGATTACACAGATAAGCAGACGGACCAATATGTATAGGTGGATTCCGAATTCTGATACTGATCAAGATTATATACACTTTATAGAATTTCTGAAGCTTCTTTTGCAAACATTTTTGCACAAAATTTAACTTCAATACTCTATTATATCGTGTAGGTGTGGTCGTTTCCTTCCGATACTAGAGGGTAGCTAGCCCGACAAATATGAAGATTTCTATAGATCTGTTTGCTATCATTTTCGAATTATGAGCAAAAAAACCAACCTTTTTTTTTTCTTAAAAGCAGAAGTGTTCTAAGCGTATGTAGCGAGTGTATCTTTCGATCGGCTCATTTTCATTTTTTTCTTAAAAGCAGAAATGTTCTCAGTGTATTGCGAGCGTATCTTTCGACTGGCACATTTTCAATGCAAGCCAGCGTGCAACAGCTTCCAATGTTTCTGTCAAATTTAAAGCCGATGTCTTCATTTTTGCGGAAAGGAGAATGTTTACACACGGACAGAGGGATATGCTTAAACCCATTCTTAATCATTGATTGATCAAGAAAGCATATACTTTGTGGGGTATCTGAAATTTTCTTCTGGGCGCTACAAATAATTTGCACATTTTATAGTCTCGGTGGTGGATATAAAAAAACTAGATTAATATCTTAACTTGTTTTCTTCAAAAATACTAGCGATACTAAGATAATTCCATTTATAAATATTAAAAATTAATACAATTTTCCCTGCACTCTCAGCATCGTAGTTGGTAGTTTTAGTTATCAAAAGCAATCGCAGTGATATGGAAATTTTGTGTTTTTCAGGTGACACTATTTTAATGCGGCACTGCGTTGAAGTCTTACGAATATTTCAACACCTACTTATATAACATAAATACATAACTGTACACATGATGATACGTATTTTATGTTAATGTAAACACAGAGCCACACACACAGATATCTGCTAAAAGCGTACTATAGTTATCGTTACATTATATCGAATTAGCGTTGAATAACTGCAAAAAAAAGCTTGCAACGTTGCCAACTTAATAATATTCTCCGCCTTGTATCGTAGTTAGTGACTTTTTTACTGATAAAAAGTTTTTTTTCTGTTCATTTATATTCTATGTTATATTTTATGATATTAATTAAGTTGATGATGTTTTTTTACATATATCCTCGTTAGAAAGTGTTTTTTAAAGTGTTTGTTTGTAATAAGAACGTGTGAATAATTTAAAGATTTTAATTAGTGCTTTTGTTTATACCATCTACACGTATGCATTTTATATACATGCACGTGTGACGTGGTGTGTGTGGCAGAATTCGTAGCAAGTGTGCCATACTTGTGTTTTTGCAAATTTTACAAACACAGAGCTTTCCTTTTCTTATTATTTGATTAAGTATTGAATTTGCTCTAACGATAATGATTAAATTTATTCTTGAATACGGAATTCCGTAAATAAATCCATGGATTACTCTGAACTCTAAGAAAACTCACTATATTCACGTATAATCGTATTTAAGGCAAAAATTAATTTTAAGGAATAACTAACCCCACCTTATATAGTATATTTTAGCATTCTTATCATGGTCGTCAATGATGCCATAGGCATTCAAGAATGACATCTAGCCTGCGAGCAGAGTCATTACCTAGGACCACACTTAAAACATAAGTTGGCTCTTTCTCGAAATTATTTTCTTTTTCGAACAATGTCGTTCCCCAACGATTGACTTTGAGTACAGCTAAATAATAAACGTCTCTACTAAAAACTGCAGTATTTTTATACTAACCATAGAAGGTTGGGCGTATATTCATTTTGCCACATTGTTTGCAACAGCCAGAAGGAAGCTTCATATTCTGGATCTGCAACAAATTTGGAATCGAATAAATCATGTCATATGTGTCGGTAACATTTTCCAACTTGATATTGAGAATGCGCCAAGTCGGACCAAGAACAAGCCTACAGTACAACGTAAACTCAAAACACTTGGATTGAAATTGGATTTTTTGCTCCTTTTTCGAATAAACCTGTAAAAATTTCCCCTTATACTATGTTAGTTATATTGTGTATTGTCTCCATAAAAATCGAAAAAGTCGATCGCGTCCACCCAATTTAATAAAGTGGTAGCATTAAGAAGGAGCTTGAAAGACCTAATGAAATGTATAGTTTCTTGATCAGTCTCAAATTTGGACTGTGTCCATACGTACGTCTGTAAACCTTTCCGTTTGCTTTTCTGCGTAATCGGAACCAAATTCAACAAAAACATTAAAAGTTCTTCTAGACAAGATTGTATTCAAAATGGGTCAAATAAGTCGAACGTTACTCGTGTAGTATAAGATAAACTAAAAACGTTTCTGCTTTCTGCGTCATAAACTGCAACAGCTACACATTAATAGTTTCCATGTTTCCAAAGTTTGAAAAAATTCATCGCTCCCACCAAACATTGTAAAATAACGAAATTTAATTTTTTTTTCGAGCTTTTTTCTGAGATAAGGAGATTGGATATAAAATATTCAGTCACTCGGTTTTGACTGATTGACTTTCACTGATTTTATAGCTGATATTTTCGAAAAATAAAATATTATTTAGTTAAAAATATGTATATTTTTCAAAAATTTCTACATTTCATTAGATTTTCATAAATACTTGAAGAGTTTTTTTGGTTTTTATTCTGTATACAAAAATTGTGACTTGTGAGGGAACAATCAAGAAAGTTTGCTGAATCATCCTCGGTAGTTCTGATATTAAGCGAATTAATGCTCTTTTAATGTTTATGGTATATATGGGTACATTTATCTGAAACACATTTATTTTCAAATACTGTTATGCTTGCTTACAGATTGACAAACAGCAAATTTCTATATATATAATGTTGTACAAAAGTAAACCTGCAGCAAGGAAAATCCCTTACGTGGTCATAAAAAGGGGCATTTGTAACTGTTGATGAAAGCAAAGAATCACAAGAATTCTCGCGACATCAGTGAGGTAATGAGATTAATGAAAGTACATTGGGAATCAAGCATCGACGGATTAGCAAATACATCAAAACGAGTCACAGTGTTTGTGATGTTTGTAAAATTTATAAGCGGAGGATTTTGCTTAAGACAAGTTAGTTTTAATTAGTTAGTCTTAGATTGAGGTAAACAAGCATTAAAGACATAAATTCCTTTAAATCCATTTAAATCCATATTGCAAATAAAATCTACGTTTTTCCCGATCTAGTGATACGAACTTTGTCTGAAAGAAAATAAAAAAAAGTAGTTTTGTAACAGGATATTATGGGATATCAGAAAGGACTTAGAATCTCATGAAATTGAGAAAACTTCTTTGGTCTTGGGAATTTGGCTTCCGAAAAAGGTTTCTTCTACGTGTCAATTTGGCTATGGTTCTTTTTCAGCATTAAACTTTTCCACAATTACTTGACCCCACAGAGTCAATCGTGAATTTGAAGAGTTGAAAAGTGCATTTACGGATTAATTGCTCCCATGAAATGTAAAAAAACACACTTTTCCATAACTGATTAAGAGTGCGTATTAAAAAAGACAGGGTATGTTTTATTTGAGGGTAGAGAAATATATATTTATTTATATTCGTTGTGTATATTTCTAGATTTTCTAGGAATCAAATTTCTCTGGGATGCTCGCTTGACGCATTTTTTGACAATCTATATACAAATAACATATTAGTTTGTTAATAAATATTAAATTATTATACTTAAATAAAATAATGAAGTAATTTCATTTTGCCCCATTTTGTAATACCGAGTATTTTATCTTCTGTGACACCTACAATTGTAATGTGAAAGTAAATCAATAAGCTTGTGTTAGCGTAACATTGAGAATGGAGAGTTTTGTGATGACATTTACTTATACCAAATATACCAAATCGATCACAAACTGACTTTACAAATAGATCAGAAATGAAAATGCCAGATTACGATTGTATAGACATACTTTTTAACTCTCCCCGAGCCGATTCCTTCAAACTTGCGCACATTGGCAGTATCTCTGGTGAAACATTTTCTACGCTACGTAAACTAAACGATCTAAACTTTCATTTGCCAATTCAATTCTTGTATTCTCTTCTCATGTCACCTGTTAACTACTGTATTGAAATTATTTCCGGCTGCTCGTCTCATAACTCTGATATATTTAAAATGATCGATTTTCGTATTGAACGTCTTTAATAATTCAAGTCACATTTACCTCTTTCGTTAATGCCTTGTTGAAATTCTTTCTCTAGGACTACCTAAAATTTAGATTATTAATCTATCTCTACAAAATCCTTGAATCTCTGATTTTCTACGTCGAGCACAAATCTTTTTGTATTAATACCACGCGTATGTAATAAACTTCTTTGGTCGGACGTTCAATGATTGCTATCTAAGATTTTTGAAATTCTTTGACGGGTTGTTGAATGATTTCGAAAGAAAATTGGCCTCATGCTTAAACACATAAATTATTTCTGATGCCGGCGGTTGATGATGATTATAGGTAGTCATACAGCAAAGGTATTACTTTAATAGTCTGTTAGTTCTTTATTTGAACATGTTAATCAATACTTAATATGTAATTTTTCCAATTGAACCTGTACATCGACCAAAGTGCTTTTATGGATTGTTATGCAATTTGCATTAGTTTAATTGGCGTCATTTGTACATAGATTTCTTCTAAGAATCGTGAAATTGATGAGAAACCGTTAATTGAGAATTGCATATAAAAAGTAATAAAGAACAGAAATTTTTGGCAAAAGATTTTAAAAGAAAACTAAAACTGATTGTTGAAAAAGTCTTCTATTAACTTGACTTTTATTTATTTGCTTAATGAAAAAGCTCTAAAACGTATACAAAATTTATTTATGTCGGCGCAAAATCTCTGTCCCATTTGACAGCTTTTCGGTTTTAAAAAAAAAAATTAAATTATGCTCTTAATGCTCTGTTATGTTATTTATATTATTTTATCTACGCTTCATTTTACTTTCTGCATGTTACAGATTTTTGACACGTTATAAAAAAATTCAGATTCACTTTGAAAATTTGAAAAAAAAAGGTGCGAGTAAATTTTTTGTTTTATATCAAATTGCCTTCCTGTTAGCCCGAAAACTTCCAATCGATATTACGGGCGCTTCCGAATGTTCCCAATGTGCCAAAGTTTTGCGTCTTTAGTTACGATCACTATGCAATGGCGTAGAAACAAATTTGGTCTGTACTCAAAATGGCTACAAAGTAGCGAACTATCATTTTCTTAACCATCCTCTAAATGCAAATATCTTCAAGGAGATCAAGTTATAACAACTGAAAAACAAGTTGAAACAGTATAGCCGAGCAACGCCGACCAGTACACAGCCCACACCAACACTCCTAACACAATTCTTCATTTATATACTTCGTGATAACAATCAAAAACAAGTAAGAAAGTTATATTCGGCTGTGCCGAATCTTTTATACTCACCACCTTTATCTTAAAAAATGGGGAAAAATTAAATTGTAATAGGTGGGCGTGGCAGTGAAAGAACTTCCAATGTTTCTGCCAAATTTCAAACCAATATCTTTTTTTTTTGCGGCTAAGAGAATGTTTATCACAGACATTAGATAGTTAAGCAGCCAGACAGATAGACAGGCGCATCGACGGGTACGTTTAGGTGGATTTCGAATTTCATACTGATCAAGAATATATACATTCCAGAAGCATCTTTCTTAAAGTTGCAAGCATTTTCACAAAAAGAATTAAATTTCAATATTCTATTATATCGAGTGGTCGAGATCGATCCTTTCCATTTTTTCATAGGGAATAAAAATAGCTAGCGCAACATTTTTGAAATTTTTTCTAATTCTATCTGCTATGTTTTACGAATAATGAGCAAAAATCCAAATTTTTTTTTCATCTAAAAGCAGAGGTGTTCTTAGTCTATGTCGTACTGTGGGCAGCCTTGGATCGATTTGGCCAATTCTCAATATCAACCTGCGTGCAAGAACTTCCAATGTTTGTGCCAAAGTTAAAAGCGATATCTTCATTTTTGCGGCTAGGAGAATGTTTACGACAGACATTACATAAAAGGACAGACGGACATGCTTAAATCGATTCTAAACTTGATGCTGATCAAGAATATATATACTTTGTCGAAGTTTTCTTTTGGTGATTACAAAACAAATACTTTTAATACTTTTAAAGGCTAGGGCTAACTAAAAATCATTCTAGCGCTATCTATGTGTCAGCCCACCTGTTATATAAATTATTTATTTAAAATAAGCTTTTCTTTAAGTATACTAATTGGTGCAAAACAAATTTTGCAGCAGCCACTTCTATGTAACCTACATAAAAGCTAGAGGTGTTTGCAAAAAATCGAGTTTCTTGAAAACATTAAAATCTGAAGCGCCCCATGTTTTTATATAGGGTTACACAAAAATGACTGCAGCAAAAATTTATTTTTCATTTTTTATTTCCATTGAAAAAAAGCTTATTGGAAAAGAACATTTTTTTTATTTGTACATAAGATCTGATCATAATATCAATACAATCTTAGTTTCTCTGAAGAAAGCTTTAGTTAATCATCAATAATATTCTGGTCACCTTAAATTATTTTCCTTTAAATATAATGTATTTTTTACAATTATTGGGCATTTTAGACCATTTTTCATAATTATCAGCTTTTTCGATTATGTCATTCTGTTACACGATATTCGTTATGATCAATTTCTTTGCTGCTATTGCAACTTGACATTTGTTTTTATCAGGGCCCAAAGCCCAAAATAACTTTCAGCTTTTTAATGAAAGTTAATCAAAGTGAAAATTTAATATTTCCAAGCAGGAAGCATTCAAGCAGGGAAATGTATCGAAACTTCTCTAACATAATATCAAACAACCAGCATGAAACTTTGGCAACAGGACTTTTAGAAAAATTTACAAATCCGTCAAACCTCCTTCTCTATTTATGGTACGATTAATCTATAACTTTCCGGTCATTGAACATTCAAAAACAAACAAACGTCTAACACGTACGTTCATAACACGTATGTTAAACAATCATCTCGTTGAATTTTTACGTATTTCTCAAGAATATTATTTTTAGGAGATTATAGTAAAAAGTATATATCCAACTAAACCTCACTCGTTAAAGTTTATGTAGTAGATTTGCTCAGCCTATTGTTTTTGATGTTTTCATATAATTAAAAAAGAAGAAACTGTGTGTGACTTGAAAGGAAAACGAGAAGGCGAACAATGATGATGAGGATGAGAATGAGGATGAGGACGACGATGAGGGTGAGAATAGAAAGAAAAATGAACAATAAAAACTAAGTAAATTTTTAATTTTTTTTTTTTTTTAATATTACGAAGGCAACAATGTTTTTGTTGAGTGAAGTTAAACCCAGTGCATCCAGTTATTTGCATAATAAACTTTTGCTTAATAAAAGAACGAAAAAAAGCACTAAAAAACATTGACAAATGCTGCAAAAAGAAAGAGAAATGTTTGAAAATTTTTTTCACAGAATCTAATTAATAAACTTTTTAAATAAACAATAAATTAGCCATCAAATGGGGTGACAACATTTATGCTTCACTAAACATCTCGCCTCGTTCTCAAATTGTCTTTTAAATTATATTTATAAATTTCACTAGTTATATTTCTCCAAAATTTTTTAAGAATGCCTACCACCGAAAGTGTAGATATATTTCATTTTATCATTCCAGAAGGAAACTTCAGAGACCCCACAAAGTATATATATTCTTGATCAGCATCAAATTTAGAATCGATTTAAGCATGTCCGTCTGTCCGTCTGTACAATGTCTTCTTTTGGCCCCAAAAATGAACATATAGGCTTCAAGTTTGGCAGAAACATTGGAACATTGCCACGCCCAATTATGACAATTTAGTTATTCACCCTTTTTTGAGATAAGTGTGGCGGGTATAAAAGACGAATATAACTTTCTTACTTGTTTTAGTTAACTCATTTCAAAAATTAGAAGTCGTACAGAATAAAAATTCTTGGAAATTTTGACGCAAGCTTAACTAAGATTTTAGATCATATGTTAGATCATATATATATCCTTTCATGGTTTTGTAAATTTGTCGCTTTTATAAGTTAAATTCAGTTTTTCTAGTCGAATAGCGAGAACTATTATTTCTTCAAATGAAGAAAAACATTACAAAAAATATAGAAACTAATTAAAATTAAAGAAAAATAATCTTTGAATATGTTAATATTTTGAAAAGGGAAGACAACAAAACATAAAGGGATTTTCTACAATCTAATCAAAGGTTTTCGACCACAATTTAAAGTCCTTTTTTTTCAAATAAGACATTTCTTCATTATCTCATTGGTCTAAAAGTTGAAGCCTAACTTTTCTTTTATTTTATCAATCAATTTTGTAAATGAATTATTTAGATCGATCAAAATACCTTACCTCTTAGCATTATAAAAGTTAAAGTTGCTCTCCTTTGTATAGACATTTCAAATACATTTCATATCTATACCGGCTTTATTTTCATATAGAATAACATTTATAGTAAATAATCAGTTTTTCTTGTTAAAGTATAATGGATGTTCCGATGTTTTTTCCGACCAACGTCTTTAACTATGTGTACAAAAGACGTAGTCGTGGTCAGTTAGCACATTATAGTATTCCCTTTCCGCGTTTTTAATACATATGTGCATATATATGCATATGTTCGTCGCTTATGCATTCATATGTAATGCATATGTAATCTTCGTTTTATCAAAACACATCATTGCAAACGTCGGTCTTGAAAGGACAAGATTCTACATAAAACTGCTTAAGATAATCGCATTTTTATATATCTGAGACCTATACATGTAGTGTGAAACCGAATGATATATACTGCAAAATTTAAAATTATATCACAGGAAGCGTAGAATATAACCGATTTAGAAAAATTCTTATGCTTGCGTTTTTTATTTTTTTTGTTCAGATCATTATAATAGTGTCTAAAATTGTTCTTTAGGTCAAACATTGCGGGAAACAATATTTGAGAATTGCTTAGTAGTACATTGGTTTCCAATTTTCGCCACTATGAGATGACTAAAAATAAGTTGTATAAGTTGTATGTCCATTAGAACGATGAAAAGAAAACCCAAACGGACGAAATCGACATCGGCTACTTGACTTCCAAAACGAACAAAGTAAAATGACACTTCAATTCATAGTAAATAACATTTACTCTCAAACGTAATAATAACCAAGAACATTATATTGGGTTGTAATCAATTTTTTATACCCACCACACACTATCTTAAAACAATTTGAAAAAAACTACATTTCGATAAGTGAGGGCGTCAGATTTTTATTGTGTAATCTACGAGTAGTGAGCAAAGCACCCAGAACCCAGTGGCTTTTTTAACGTATTTTGTTATGTAGACGTGTCCTGTGACCTATTTCAACACCTAAAACGCAGATGGGTTTTTAAGGTATGTTGTTATGTAAGCGTGACCTGTAACTGATTTCAACAACAGAACACAGAAGTGTTTTTAACATATTTTGTTATGTAGGCGTGATCTGTGACCAATTTAAATACCCAGAACACAGAGGCGTTTTAAAGATACTTTGTTATATAAGCGTGACCTGCGACCGATTTCAACACCAGAACACAGAAGCGTTTTTAACATATTTTGTTATGTAGGGGTGACCTGTGACCAAATTGAATACCCAGAACACACAGACATTTTTAAGGTATTTTGTATGTAAGCGTGACTTGTGACCGATTTCAATACCCAAAACACAGAGGCGTTTTTAACGTATGGGTATAACGTAGGTGTGACCTGTGACCGATTTCAACTATTTTCAAAAACAACTAGCTTGCAAAACTTTTCAAAATTTTTGCCAAATTTGAAGCCGATATCAACATTTTAGCAACCAGGAGAATGTTTACAATGGGCATTACACAGATGGACACATAGACAATCGGACTTGCAGGCAATTATAATTTTAATACTGATCAAAAATATGTACACTTTGTGGAGTCCTGAAAATTTCTTCTGGGTATTGCAAACAAAATCACAAATGAATATAGAGCCATCCTTCAGTGGTGGGTATAAAAAGTATTATTCAATTTTGTACAATATGCTATAGAGATATGAATATTTATTAGCTTATTCTTATGTGAGAATGTATTTTCAATCAGCAGAGAAAATACAGATCCGTTGAATAAGTGCAGTTTACGAAAGTATTGGAGAATTTCATAATTTAAACAAATAACTTTGCGTGTATAATTCAATCTTAATTTGAAGGTATTTTTATTCCTAGAAAAAGTGTGTGTTCGTTATGAATTTCATTTTACCGAGAAACCGTTGAAAGCAATTGTTATACATTAGTTAATTTCATTCATGAAGTTTTTATTTGTTACGTGAGCAATTTGTTAAAAAAAAAATAATTTAACGCGTGCTTGTTGTTAAATTAAGTAATTAAAAGTTTAATTAATTTTTTTCGAGTTTGTTAACCCTGACATATGGTTTTTGGATGATGCTATAATCAATTATAACAATCTCTTTGTTATATATTGAGTATATTTATTTTCCAAAATTATTTAATAATTTTAAGAGAATTTTTAAAATGCTGTCTAATCGAAAAGAAATTGAAAATTTTTCTTATCAAATTATTAAAAATATAAAGGTAAGACTTTATTTAGCTCTCTAAGGAAGATTGATATAAAGGATATATAACCAAAAATTCAAGTCATTGATTTTTTATTTATAATTGCAGATCAACCCTAAGAAAGGTATGTAAATTAATATTTAAAGATCTTCAGCAAATTTCCACAATAAAACAATATTGAACCTCTATGTATTTGAATTACAATATGGGAAAAAGAAATGAGATCTACTGCTGCCAACAAATTGGGTGAAATTGTTTATAAAATGAAAATTTTTTATTCGTCCAAGT
This sequence comes from Glossina brevipalpis, assembly GCA_000671755.1. NCBI lineage: Eukaryota > Metazoa > Arthropoda > Insecta > Diptera > Glossinidae > Glossina > Glossina brevipalpis. The sequence goes on from KK351202.1 coordinate 306,889, forward strand.
CAATTTCTTCGTCTTTCACACAAATAATATCCTGTGATTCATAATGCAACAACAAATGCGATAATCGAAGACTTTGATTTTCGAGCGACACGGTTGACACAGTCGAATCTATCTTGGTACACTTTTTACACGATATTCGCTCGATTAGTTAGTTGTTTGCCGCTCTCATTCAGAACACTCACTTTCGTAAGCGTCTAACTTTGCAGCAATTACACATTTGGTCAAGAAACTCCACATAGATGTCAAAGACAGTACAACCAAAACCACAAAAAAAATAATTTCATTATTTCATAGTTGATTTTTTTGTTTGTTCATAATACAATATTAAAAGTGACATATTAATAAATTTGTATTTTTTTGCAAATAATTACATATTTGTAAACGTATGTGCGTATATATGTTACGTGTAAATATACATTTTATTTTATGCATTTAGTTGTTATATAACTTTCTCGCTATTCTCGCTTATCGTATTTCTGAGAACATAATTTCTTGCGATAATGCGAAATCAATTTTAAATAAATAAATACATAGCTATATACATACATATATCGCATATGACAATTGTGCATGAATTTTGACGAAGAGAACACATGTCTAGTGAAACATTAGATAAAGGATAAGACACCTGTTCGATGCAAAATTAAAACAACGCTTTTGTTGCAGCTAATTCCATAATCAACAAAAAAATAGTAATAATAAATTTGACACTATGGATAACAATATATGTACGTATTCACTTAAAACTCGCTCAGGAATAAAGAGAACGCTGGCTTTTTTACAATGGAAACAGATACAATGCATATATAGGGACAAATGAGGCGACTGATGCTGACGAAAAAAATTCTACTAAGAAAAGTAGCAAATTTACCAACAAACTTGAACTTCAAATCAAACTGGCAATCCAGTCCACTAAAGTGAATATTAAAATCAAAGACCTGAACACCTACAATTAAAAGTAAAATCTACTGAAAATACAAAGCAGTTGACAATAATGTTTTAGAATGGAGTTAGCGAAAGTGCACACCACGATCCGAAAGTAATATTTATTCTCCTTCTGTATCTGCTATCGCATTTTTCTCTTCTGTTTCGCAATGAATAAAATATTTTCCTCACTATCTCACTTGCGACCGCAAAATGCAATATTTTCTAGTTTTTGTCTGAAGCGAGAGAGAGAAAAAAAAAGAAATTTAAAATAAATAAAATATGGAGACAGTAATCAATTTTTTGTATTGACTGACTGATAAGAATGAAAATATGGACTTAAATGGAAGCAGCGTCACAATACTGCACAACTACAAAATCCTTCGATATTGTATGTAAATGAAACAAGTAAGAAAGTTATATTCGGATTTGCCGAATCTTTTATAGCCACCATCCTTATCTTAAAATAGCGAAAACTCAATTGTAATAAGTGGGAGTGGCAGTGAAAGAACTTCCAATATTTCTGCCAAATTTGAAGACGATACCTTCCTTTTTGCGACCAGGAGAATGTTTACCACAGACATTACACAGATGGACAGACGGATAAACAGACAGATGGACATGCTTAAATCGATTCTAGATTTGACGCTGATCAAGAATATATATACCTACTAGGGTCTCCGAAGCTTCCTTTTGGTAATTACAAATCAAATGACAAAATGAAACATAACCTTCGTTGGTGGGTATAAAAATAAATTTAAAATAAAAAAAATATGAAAATGGTAATTAATTTCCTATATTGACTAATGATAGGAATAAAAATAGAAACAGCGTCAATATTGCACAACTACAAAATTATCCGATATTGTATATAAATAAAAAAATGCTAAGCCTACACAAAGTTAATGCAAAATATTTAAAATTTTTAGATCACATGAAATCTCTGGTGTATATGTTTGGACGTTACAAGTCCAATATGTTTCACTTCATTTATTTATCATTCCAATTTTAACTTGTTTTAATGCTCCACATAAATAGAAACATGCTTTAAACGTTTTCACTTAAATAATCTATCATAAGCAAATAGTAATTAAATTTTTTATTTATTTATAAAAATTGTTTATCAAAAATTACGATTTTTTACAAATATTTTTACAAAATAAGAAGAATGTCCCTAATTACTTACATGAAGTCCCTATTTACTTACATGAATATATTGTATTGTAAAGTCGCGTATAAAGAATCGATTGATCGATGTTCGGATGTGATTCGTCGTACTTAATATTAAACTTTACAGAATTGAAGCTAAATATTTCACCTTAAAGGTTTAATAAAAAATTCTTTATAATTATTCGTTCATAAGAAAATAATTACTACGCTCAATAGTGGCTGTATCAAAACAGGGTAACACAATTTCTTACCCTACTACACACACGAATACTTGCTAGAGAACGAATAAGCACGAGTTTATTTCACTGAAAACTATTACGCTTATTTTCTATATTCTGTGATTGCTGTGACTGGAAACGAAGGAGGAGAAAGTTCTGCTGCGAGTTGTCGTATTCACGTTATGTTTGCACTTTAGAAATTTGATTCTAATCATAAATAAGAAAATTTCTTCTCTTTTGTAATTGCTTTTTCTCTTCTCTTTTATTAGATTGCGCGAAATAAGTCCTGCTTGCTCATTAAAAAGACAAACCAGCCTTCATTTTCAATACGGGGTTTTAATTATAATTTTTGGTAGTAAATAAAAATTTTATTCAAAACAATTCCTTTTTTATTTTTCGAAAAGAAAAACAGATCAAAATAATAATATCGATAGAAAAACATTGTCTCTAAACATTAGCCAACAATCATAAAACTAGATCTAAAAGTATAATGAATAATGAATGGATGAATGAGCTACTGAGCAAATAGTCACAAACAGAATAACACACAAGCGTACAAAACTGATGTTCATTACACAAAAATATATATGCACGTAAGTATGATTTACTGTAGTTGTATAGTTATAGTTATTTAGCTATGAAGAGAAGGGCTGTGGCTGAAGAGATGCAGTTTAAGTATGTGTGTGTGCAGACGCATTTGTCGGCTTCATTATTAAAAGAATTGGAGCACAATAATATTTTAAAAACGTGCCCATATAGAAATTGGAAGAAAGAAAAAGCGAATTGAAATGTGCATAAGCATTTGCATACGAATGTGTGTGTGTGTGTGTGTGTCGGCTTAATATGCAATTTGTTAATCACAATCTAATAAATCCTTTGTCTATTTGTTTGTTCTAAGATTTACTAGCTTTTATCAATTGCCCCGTTTTATATAAATCATTTTAAAACAAAGTCCATGATGAACAGTTGAAATGTACATATGTTTATGTATATGTAATTTGCATGAATTAAACACGGACGACGGACGACGTTCATAAGCCGTATTAATGCGTTCGTGTTTAACATGACAATTGCGTGACAAATGGAAATTTACGCACGTGGATGTTAAAATTAGAGAAAGTCGGGAATATAAATTTTAAGTTTTTTGCACAAACGTAGGCATATAATCCCGATTTACTTCGCTTCGATACATTAATTTAAGAAATGATTGTTTCGTTTGCTTCTGTCATTCATTTTCCTGTTGTTTTTAGTAACAATTTATATTGATGACTTTATTGACAATGTAGCAAACAAAACAAACTAATTAATGTCAACAAATAGATTATTGATAACATTTTAATAAAACTTTTGCACACACATGATAATAGGCCTAAATGTGAGCTTGTTTGTATATGGTTTTATGTAAGATTATCGAGGTAGTGTGAAAGGCAATAGAGTAAAAAAATTGTAATAATTAAGTTTCTCGTTATTAAGGTTTTAATTAATATTAAATAGCAATAATCACAATAAACCACAGCAAGTGTATGCTTATAGAAGAGAGAGTTGAGGTGTCTGTTTGTCTGTTTGTTTGCTTTAAATGAACAAAAAGTTAGTTGGACGCGACGTTACTGAGGTTTGCGGTTTTAAATGTTAGTTTCCCTTTCAAATTAACCGCAATGCTACAAAAGCAAAGAGCTAACGAAGTTTGCATTGAGTTTCGAATAGGGCACAGAATAAAATAAGAAAAGTTCAAATTTTCTACTGAATCTTATAGTAGATATAGATCCGCAGATAAGATAGAAATTGTACGTTTTGTAATAGCCTGATAGTAACACTTTACTAATCTCATTAATTTATTGTTACTTATTCACATAAGATCATTATGCAACACAATAAGAAATTATCACTTACAACCAACAATATAATTAGATATTACGTACATACTGAAGTTCGAATTCGCATCATCACATATCGAGTGATTTGTTAAAAATACGTTGGAGAGCGTATTGAATTGTAGGGAGACTTATACTTCCGTAGAAAATTATCCACTTGAAACAGCAAAATTTGCAAAATTATTTAACTGCAAACATTGAACAAAGGTTTGTCGGACCAAAAGTTTTTTATAATCCACAAACATCTCCGGAACTGTTTACCATCTGCATTGCAAGTTATCATTAGCAATGCAAGCAGATTAAAATCTGAATTATGTGCAATATTAGGGCTAATACTTTCTTGTTCTTTAGTACTGTAACAATGTTAGGGTCAAACGCAGAAGAGTAATGTTTTAATTGCAATATCATATTTATAAGACAAGAGTTTTCAGTAATGTATTGGCAAATCAATAAAAAAATAATAAAAAAAAAATAAAACAAAAATAAAACCTTTGGTAGATAAGCTTTGTAACATCCTTCCTTTGAGGGTACTTTAAGGTGTATTTTTCAAACATGGATGAAAATAGCGTTTTCAACCGTTTTTCCAAACATTATTTTACTTAAAATTCTCGTTACGCAAACTTGTTAGTTCTGTCATTTTTCTCTCTTAATTATGTTTCATGAGCGACAGATCGAATCCATGTTTTAAAAATCTTTTGTATAATATAATTGATATATAATAATATATATAATAAAAAAAATAAATAAATAAAATGTAAATAAAAAAATAGCCTTTAAATAAAAGAAAAATTGACATCATGTTTTGAGGGAATTTAAGCATTTCCTCTGTTTATGCTGCTTTGAACGAATATGCTTCAGGATTTGCTAGTTTTTCGTTTGCTTAAGTCAGCTTTTTTCAAAAGTCATCTTATTTGAAGCAGAAGAGAAAGTCAATTTTAAAATTAGCGTTCAAGCTTTATTAATGAATGTCATCAAAAATGAATCGAAACGATTAAATAAAGCGTACTTTACTCAGACGTTTATGCGTTTGTACATAGACTTGAAGCAATCCCTTATAAAAAAAAAACAAAAAGGTGCAGACGATTGTAGGCGCTTACGTAATTCTGTAAATTTATTATTTATGTTGTTTTTTGTTTCTAAAATACAATAAATGAAATTAAATTTAAATACATTTCAAATTTATTAATATTTTCATTCATGATTTTCAAGTTTTCTTTTCAAAACAAGGTATTGTACATAGTCTTGAAGCAATCCCTTATAAAAAAAAAAAATAAGGTCGGTTCCCCATCTTGTTGATAATATCAAAAAATTTAATTTTAATTCTTTGTCCTATGCTTTTACTCTTTATCACTGCATAGATGTATTATCAACTTCTCCCTTATTGCCGATTTGCTATTGCTAATGTTGATTTGCTTAAAGGATACCATTAAGTGAACATAATTTTAATGCATCAGTATGAAATTAATTATAGATGAATAAATATCTTAGATCAGTACGGCAGTATGTTCTACCGTACTGCCTTACATCTTGTGAACAGTAGAAGCCCAAGATAATAAAGAATTGGTAGCATTTTCCGTTCAAAAGGGCTGTAATTCATTTTTACTGGGAACAACTTTGAAATGAGGTTCGTTTTATCAATACTGCCCTTTCTTGAAGATCTTAATCTTAATTACAAATCTATTGATTTGCTAAACACATCAAAGAAATTGTTAAGAAAAAGAAAATCCTCCACTTTGTAGCTGTCTTAATTTTGAATATGCAGAAAATCTGACATTACGATATAATCAACGTAACTCAATGTATGTGCAAAATTTCAGGTAGGATCATACGAAACAACAAACTGGAAGTTACTGTGCTGGCTTTAAAGTAAATTAAATACAGGGAAATTAAATAAAGGAACAGAAATTTAAAAAAATTTACCTCAAATCTTCGGATACGCCATCTACGAAATCTTCTTGTTTGTTTTCTTTTCAAAACCTTCCAAAAAATAAATTACATAATATACAAACATTTTATTCCATTATTTCAGATACTGCGACGGCGTCGAAAAACTGCAGTATTAATTATCTACAAAATGGCAGATGATGGAAGTTTCCGATAAAATCTAATTATGTAAGAAAATTTGATAGTGGCAGTCTCCAAAATCGCTTTCTCATTTACGTCAAATTTGCAGAAAACAAAACTGCTACCTCCAAGAGCAAATTTCCATTAGTATTGAGAATTAAAACCTCTTTCAGAGTCGTGTGTTTAAGAAAAAAAAGCTGTGAAAGAAAAATATAAATAAATCCAAACAATAAATTTGATGAGAAAATCAATTTGTATTAAATCAGCTGCTTTAAAGTTTGTATTAGACCCAGGAAAAGAAAGACTTCGTTTAAAAAAAGAACAATCCTTTGTTGAATTAAATCTTAAATAAATTTGCTAAAGGATTTGCAATTTATTTGCAAATATCGAATTAAATGAATGAATTTTAAGTAATGCGTACATTTTCATCACAAGGTATCGTAAATTGCTTTTATCCTCGCTCGCACATTGAAGACAACGAACAGAACTGCAAAACACAAAAAAGGAACACCGTGAGACGGGCGAGAAAGAAACTTTTAAAGCGCTTAATCAAAGTGCAAATTTATACGGGATATATCTTATGCTCCAGTGGACATCCACATCCACACCGAGTTAAGCAAACGTGCAGCCCGAAAATTGAATGCTCTAGAAAACATGCACAAATCGTAGCAATCGCGCATTGCTTTCACTATCGCGATTCAAACTCAAATTAACGCAAAACGAATAATTGTTGTTTTTATATAGATTTTATTAAATGTTTACATTTGTGCATATAGAAATTGATTTCCGTTTTATTGTAGATGTACGTATGTATAGATGTACGTATGTATTTGCAATATACAAAATACCCTTGTAGGTTATGTATTATGATGATATAAAATGATGAAAGTGAAGTGAATGAAAAGAAAGTCAAATGTAACATAGGTTTTATATTGACCGATCTGAAAGAGAGCTTTCTTTCTATTAAAGATGTATGTAGCAAATGATTTCGAAAACAAATCGCTTGATGCACTTTTACTTTTGATATTTGATAGCTGTATACTGTAATAACCATTAGCACGCTGTTTTCAAAAGAGATCCAATTTCTTGCAATCTAAGCCAAGAAATCGTCGAAGAATATCAAAGGGCAGTAAATGCAGTGCACATTGGCGTCACAAGAGTGATTAGAAAAATCAGACGCAAATTTTACGGGATATGATACGTCAAAGCAGTAGCAGAATTGAATCGCGGCCGTGAGAATTCTGATAAAACAAAGGTAAGGGTGCAAGAGCGAACTTAAGAGGTTTTGTTAAAGGAAAACCAAATGGACAGCACCTTGGCGTCACAAGAGTGATTAAAAACATCAGACGGAAATTCTACGGGGCAGAATGTTTGAAATCAGTAGCAGAATGAATTCGTAGTTGTGAAAATTGTTTTGAAAAAAGGGCGTGAGAAATAACTCCAGAAATCAAAGACAAACCAAACGAATTAGGAACAGAAGTCAGATCGCCAGTGGCCAACTTATCGGCAGTAAAGGAGCAAGAAAAGAGAGAGAGGTGGAGGGTGGGACTTTGCTGAAGAAAAAATACAAAAGGCAGTTTTGTGACAATGTATACGTTATATTTCGATAAATCGTATTCCGGGTATAAAGCGTTTATAGTTTTGACATGTGTTATAGACGTTCACATTTATTACGATATATATTTCATAAATTGTTTCTATTAGTCTATGGTCTGAGGACCGTAAAACTGTTCTTTCGAATCCAACCAACTACTCTCGTTCTCTTCCCTTGAGGATCTATTACTCAAAACTGCTTCATTTGCTGCACTATCGTAGAAAGAATCATACGTATTATATTTTTACGTGAGCCTAAATGACAAAGAAAAATGCAAGAAAAAGCGTAATTTTTTAGCCAAATTCATAATTAAATCCAAAAACTTCCTCTTGAACTTTTATCGGCAACTCAAGGAAGCTGAACACTGACGTAATATGATTTGAAAGTGCTTTTGAATTAACACAAAAATATTCTAAAGACTTTTGTTACTCTATTAGAGAAACTAAAAACCAAAAACTCAGATATTAGAATATAATTTGCCGGCAGAGATTTGTTTCATATAGGCAATCTTGTTCGAGCGCATACGGAAAAGGCAGACATATCATAGAAAAATTTTTTGTAGTTAATGAATTTTATTCCATAAACATATATGCTGGAAGCATCTATGCTATATTAAAATTTTATTTATATTCTCATTAAATACAGAACATATCCTTCAAAAGTTCTATACTTCTTGTTTATAAAAATACTTTTATTTTGTGTATTTGGCAACAAAACCTAATTTTTACTATTTCAGGGCAGAAGTAGTAGAGTAAGATCTTTCACAGAGACATTACATTTGCCAAATGTGTGTCACGTCAGTTCAGCCTTCAGCTTCCATTCCTTATAAGGATTCTCACGAAAAAAAGGCTTTTATATAGAATCAAAATAAATTCTGTAGTATTTTTTCACGAGAGTACACGAGAGGATTTACGTTGTGTTAAAGTGTGTATTGAAATATCGGCTTTGACCGACTATAACATTTTTATTTGTTTTCGTTTTTAAATCTATATTACTTACGTGCATACTTGCATAGACACAGTTACTTGTCTGTCATGAATAATCTAATGACCGGCTGTAACACATTTAAACAACACTGACTAATCTCTTCCTCTCTCTCTCTCTCGCTCGCGCGCTCTCTTTCTCTCTATCGCTCTCTCTCGTGCGCTCTCTCGTACTCTCTCGCTATCTCTCTCACTCTCTCGCTTTCCGCCCTCCCCCCTTTTTCGCTTTCTCTCCTGCTCTCTCTCTGTCCCTCTCTATCTTTTCTGCCTTCACAAAGCAGTGCTAGTAAAACTTTACTAGATTTGTTCGCTAACACATTGTATTTGAGATTTATTATGTTTATAATTCAATATAGAAATACGATTTTTGTATTAGTTTATAATTACAAACAAATAAGATGGATAAATTCAGACTAAGACCACACACAAACAAATATGCGTACTAGTATAAAAACATTTATACAACGAACAACAAAAACCTCAAAAGTACACACGTATAAGCACAGAACCATTTACATAATTTTCAATATGTACATACATAACCGCGTTCGTGCAAGAATGCTTTCGAATTTAAATTTATTTCACATACATGTGTACTCTTATATTTTATATATTCGCACATTGTGACATCGTGTGACGAGTCTTTCTTTTTCGCTAGTTGATCGTATTCGCAAATCATGTCATACAATTTATAACTCCGTCTCTACTAATTTACGGTATAATGAGCTCATTTCAGAACTTTGTTTTCATAATATAAACAGGAAGCATTTATGATAGTGTCCTGAAAATTAAAGAAAAACACTTTTCGCTTCTTTTCTTAAAAAGAAAACTCCATCATATGAGCAAATGAGGGGATGTCAATGAATAATATATTATTTTGTAAAGGATTAACTTGTCCTGTCTTTGAAATGTCATTAACCTACACTTAGACGGAGAAGTTTTTAAAACAGCTATTGCAAATAAAAGATACAAGAGGATGCTTTCATTTTTCTTTTCTAAAGATTTACATTTTTATCAAATTTAATAGCAAAATTAATATAGATAAATGTGTCAAAAGCAATTCTTCTCTCTCGTCTTAAAGCTTTTTCATAAAATTCAATTTGTTTTACTTCAAAAGAACGAAACTCAAGCAGATTTTCTTTTTCATATACAACTTTTGTGGGAAGTAATTAATTCCAATATAAAGCAGTTTTAGTCGAACTACTTCGTATCTTACAATGTTTGAAGGTTTTTTCTTTTCCAAAGTAGATCAGAGCTTTGTTCGGTGAAAAGACTTCTTGTAACTTTGCAACTAGCGAATAAGTTTTCTTTATAGAGCTTTGAGAACGAAGCAAAGCAATACGCAGGTTATTGAAAATCATTTTTTTTTTCATATTAAAAAGAAAAATTTTCTTTACAGGCTGTAAATGTAATTATGGGGAAATAAATAATAAGGATAGGTAGTTAAGCGACTTAGTTGAAGGAAGACTCTAACATATAAATCTCGCGTTAATCTCATATACTCCGTGAAATGTTCGTAAGAATAAAAACAATAGGAAAATAAAAGAGATTCGTCCGAAAGCCGACTCAGAGCGTCTCTTTATATCTTGTTTTTATGATGTCGATAAATCGCAATTGTTAGGAAGATGTTCTTTGCAGGCGGTACTTTTTTTTCGAAGCGCTCTTGTCTGTTTGCAAGGACCATTCAAGGATGTCAAGATTTGACGTTTCGCTTGCAACTTACCAGAAATATTTATGAGATACGTCATGAAAATCCACATGAAATATGAACTAAGCGAGCAATTAATAACTTCGGATGTATTAAATAGATCTTTTGATAGATAGAGCCTAACTGCGTATGTCTACTTCGAACAAAATCTTTTTTAATCAAATGTAAAGCGAGTACATTTTCAATTTAAAAAAAAAATTATCCAAATAATGGAGCTGTTCACCAAACGACGGACATGTACTCTTTCTCCTATTCCTTGATAGCACTCATACATACGTATCGTAAAATACATAAGGTAAACTTCAGGTATTTCTTGTTAAAGCTTACAAACTTAGAACAATCGAGATGAAAAGCTGAAACATGACCCGCATATTTTTGACTCAGTACCACAGCTTAAATTTGAAAATAGGCATAAATGAGACCTGCGCATAAAAAGCAACATGGCATTCATCCTAATGAACACCCGGCCAATTTATTGTGCTTTGCTCGAGGAAAAAATTCCTCCCTTCCTAATGTACAGCAAACTATTTCATTTATTTTCTTTCAACTTGTCTGAATAACACAAATATGTTATTTTTTGTGTTTATTTCAATATTATTTTTAATAATTTTCAATTGAAATAAATCTCTATAACAAACTAAACCTACTATACTGGTGTGTGTAGAATATGCAATTATAAATTTTCAAAGCAAAATGCAGTCAAGTAAAAATTATTGTAAACATAAAAATTGAAAGGCTATCTGACGTAGGTTAACATATCCCAGTGTACATGTAGGCAAAATTGCTTACCAGCAAAAGGAAATGCAATAGTTTAGCACGTATTTACTTGCTTTTGGACTTGGATATCTGTGCTACGTTGTATTATTGTGCGACATTTTGTTTTTACAGCCTTCGGATATGCATAAGCTATTACCTCTCAGAGACTACATATATTCTTCATCACCCTAGGGTTTGGGTCCGACTTAAATAAAAAGCTCCGATCGCGCGAAGCCATTTTTAGCTGCGTACGTCCTTGGGCCAAACACGTCAGTATAACAAACTTCGCCAAAATATATCAAATCTTTGCGACCACACAATATGTTGACCAGAAAAATACATGGGTAAAAATCAGAGAGATAAGCAAGCTTAAATCAATTCGGTGTAATAAGTGGTGGGTCTATCTTAAGCACAAACTTATAATACCCCGCGCAACAAGTGGTGTAGGGTGTAATAAATTGCTTACAGTTTGCGAGTAGAAATAGAAATCCATTACAAACGAAAGGAAGAGATGCGAGAATTAAGGAAGAAAAGAAAAAGAAAGTAAGCTTTCATTAATGTATTTGTTGTATACAACTTGCACAAGTTACACTGAGGTCTAAATTCAAACTACAATCGTTGTAGTTTTTCTTTAGGTACCGATCGCACAAATTTGGTATTTAATTATTGTATGATTTTTTCGTTAAACTTTAATATTTCTTAGAATGTTTATGTCATTGGAACAACATCTGACGTCTGCCCCAGTACTTTTGTATCCAAATTACAAGTCGCAACTTCTAAGATACTTTGACGAAATTCAGTATATTCCGGTATGCTAAATAAATATGACAAGTTTAGAAGCAATGGTCCCTTTTTAGAACTCTCTGCAATAGAGCTATTTCTTCGAAAAGTTCAAAAAAAACTTTTAATTTTTAATATCTTATGATGAAAATAGATAAACAATATAATAAGATCTTCGGTTCACGTTCTCGCTCACCCTCATATAAACGGTCCCAATAAAAGCCTGCATTTACAAGCAAACAAGGTACAATTATCATTATTTTATCACCAAAATAAATAAAGAATTGAAATAGGTCAAACATGGGGTGCCTTGCCGTGCCTATCGATAAAGTTTTTAATTGTTTTAAAAAAGATTTTTTATTGTAAATAAATGCGGCTGTAAAAAACTTTTGAAAGAAAACATGTAAAAAATTCATATTCCCTATGAAATATATCTTTTGAGTCTAACTTGTTAAATCACAAAATTAAAATTAAAAAATATTATTTAAATTATGGGTATGAATTATAACGAAAGAAGCTTTTCAAACTGATCTTTTCAGTAGCTAGAGGAAATATATGTAAAAGATTTTAGATTAGTTCCTATAGATCGTAAATAAATTTCTTTTCCTGTTGTAGGCGTCTGTTACTATTGAATCGTTAAAAGATCTTTAATCAAAACTTTATCTTGCAGCTTTTTTTCTATAAGCGCAGTTAGAATCAAACTGAGAATGTTGGCAAAAATTTTTAATTACACCCATCAGTCAGGACTGTCTACTATCTGAAATTATACCTTTTGCGATTATGCTTCTCAACTGCAGATGACAGGCTTGTGAGCAGGGTTAAATCTGCTCAGAATCCAATGCTGATTACCTTTTCTCTTTGGTGGTGGCTGTAGTAAAACCACCTTTATGTATATTATATGTCCAGAAGTGGATATTTTTCGGGGAGAACAAAATTTTTTCGTATAATATATATTAGCAGTGTGCATACACTTGAAAATATTTCCATTTAATGGCGTTCAGATATATACAATATAATGTTTCAATCATTGTAAAATGACATACCGAAACCCCGAAAGAAAAGTGGGTTGAAATGTCACCTAACGTTTAACGCACAAAAAATCACGGATCAAGCCTAGTAAATTCTCACTGTTAAAACCGAAGTCAAGCAACCATAGTTTTTGCAAAATCGCTCAGGGAATAGTTAAAACACTGAACGAGGGTTGTGCTAGACGATGCGTGTTCTGTACCACTCGTTCTCTATTATTTTAACCGCATTACATTCGTTCTGACTACCATTTCTTCAAATTGATTACTTATTACTACTGTCTGAGTAGCGCTTCCATTGTTATGACGATATCCAAAAATAGCTCCTTTTGTTTCACAATATAAGATACTTCGCCGACGCAAAACTCGTCGTCTTTAAAGAAGAATCAAACTATGAATGAGTCTAGCTATGAATACTAACTGCTACGTCTCATTTCTTCACAAATCCAACAAATTTAGACATTGAGTAATTTCAACCCATTTTCACGTACGATCTTTAAAAACGCATAATGTTTTGCTTTTAGTCTTTAATCTGCATAGCTGCACTAAAATGTAATTTCACCAGGAAACAATACCAAATCGAATGAAGCCCCTATGGTTGATGACGAACTTGTTTTTTATGAAATCTCCGACGTATGTGAGTACATACGACATTCTACATGAGTATAAGATATTAATAAATATCTAACACAAATTGAAATTTTTATCTTTTTCGTACAGGTTTCTTTCGTTTTTTTATTTTGGTTTTTAAACTGGCATCTAGTCAGAGACCGTTTGCAAAATAAAAATATATTTCGATTTGTAAAGCCTGACTTCGACTTTTTTATAAAAAAAATTATGAGCAAAGACAAACGAAGAGAATTTATTAAAGTTGTTATCTTAGTCTTTCATATCAAGTATATGTCATAGACACAAAACAAAACAAATTTAAATGCTTTAGCGTGACTTAGAAAAAAACAAAAGTTATGAGTTAATTGAAAAAACCGTAAACGAAGAGTAAATCAAAGCGAAATGTGACTAAAGAAATCATTGTGCAGATAATATTTTGTTTAAATCGTTAAGTGTCACTAGTGCCACTTTTCTATATATAAATTAAGTTGAATTTTTTGTAATGGAAACATAGTTTTCCCACATTTGAATTGGAAATGTATCGTTATTTCTTTCGATGAATAGATTTTTTTGTTTCATATTGATTTCGGCCAAAAATTTTTAATAAGCACATGCAAGTGACATGCAAGGTCTTAGAAAGGTACAGTTGCGTTGGAAACCGAATCTGAATCCGAAATACAGCATTTGCGCATTTGTTTGCAATTTGTTTATGTGTTCTACGTCTAAAAAAGCAAAGCAGCATTTAATCAAATTGTTCGAAGCAATTGTTAAAGTGTTGGATTCATTCAAGTATCATCATATAACACTTCATTTTTTTGCTTAAAATAAAAATTAATCTTAAAACATCTAATCTTTACCTTTGAAACATTTACTAAATACCGTCAATTTCTCAAATTCCTTGTTTGTATTTAACTCATTATTCTTTTTTTTTCCTTCCGACAAACTATCGTTATTTAATCAATTTTCTTTAAAAGAAGCTAACTTGCATCAAATCACGATTGCATTAAAGACTTTTATTTAACTCAAGCTCAAATCAGCGGTGATAACGCTGTAGTAACAATTGGTGCTCAAGGTCATTTCATTACGTTTTTTTGTATTCACTCACACTCCTACTTTTATAGGCCCTTTAGTATTAGAAAGCAACAACACAATTGCAAACATATGTTTACATTTGAATTTTTAAAAATGTGCACATTGAAGCCCCGGTAGGTAAACGAGTTAAAGAGGATGAATAACGCATTGTTGTTGTTAATACAGCAACAATGGAAAATCATTTTTGTACACTTTGTGGAATCAGCATTTTTTCTCTCCCAAGTATTCACATAGATATTCGGTAGTCGTCATTTGACGTCATTTGTTATATATTGTTGGTCATGCTCGTACAGTCGTGCACTACATTATTTACCTATCTATTCTATTTATTTACGAACGTTTACGTATTCTTGCGTTTTTATCTTCTTTCAATTATTTAAAAGGAAATATTTCAATATTTTATGTATTTTTCTCTCTAGGCCTTTTTGAAAACATGTTCATTTTGTAAATACACATATTTCTATGGTTCACTCATATTCTATATGTTAGCTCCATCTGTCAAATAATACAAGCACAAGTAAAAAGCCTAGAATTTAATCACCAAAAAACTACTAAAGACTCACTTTAGAGAGAGAAAATTCTAGTCAATTCAAAACATATATATATATAGACACGATCAGCGCGAAATTAATAGGCGTTCGAATAACATTCATTAGCTGGAATATTGAAGATCAAAAACTGGCAATGCTTTGGGTGTATATACATGTTATAGAACGGGTTTAAGCTTAGGCCGTTACTTTCTAAAATATGGGTAAAAAGTATGTCTCATATATACTAAAAAATATTCATTAGGGGTTTGTAAAAATTTAGGAGTGAACTGACAAATGTCTGCATGATGAGCGCGAACTAAAAATCTACCATGTCAGTATACAAATATTTTTTATCTAAATGGATCCGATGTACTAGGTGGTACATCGCTAGTAAAAAAAATACTTTGTCGTTTTTATATATTTCTTGGGCATAAAAGGTTAGGTGTAAACTGAAAACACAAAGCACTGTAATTGATTGCTTTCTCCGGATCACAATTAAATAATGAATAAATGCTAATACAGCCAGTGCCAACTATATATAATACTTAAGATATTTAATTGAAATGACTTGACATTAATAGTAAGTATATTTGTAAATCTATAAAAAAGCGAATGTCCTGGCAAAGAGTAAATTACACCAATGACAAATATCTTTGATAAATTTGTCAGGTTTGTCAAACATATATATATATATACATATATACTCTTTGCCAGGGCATTCGGATTTTTATAGATTCACAAATATACTTACTATTATTATATCAAGTCATTTCAATTAAATATTTTAAATATTGCATATAGTTGGCAGATCTGTTCTAGTATTTAAGTTGAGTTCCATTCACATACTAAACATTTGAGATAAACTAAATGATGCAAGATTACAAAAACATTTTTGATTCGGCAAATATATATCATGTAAATTCCTCTTGCATTCTATCTATATCATGAGACTTGCTTGATTAAAAATGCCTTTCAATTAATAAATGCAATTTAACTACACTTATTAGAATATTAAAAACAAAAAACAACCAACTCTTTATTTTACAGATTTGCTAAATGTCCTTTGCTGAAAAGTTTTCATTTAATTGCTATTGCTTGGAGAGATTACTTATCATCATATCTACGGAAACACAACAGAAGCATCAATTCTTATTAAGTCTCTGTACATAAAAAGTTTTTACTTGTGTATTCTAATCGCATTATAAATATAAAAGGAACACAATACAACAACAAGAAGCTCAAAACAATTCATATACATAAAAAAACCCCATTACTGGGTCATATAACAAGAAACTGCGTACAGACTTGAACAACCAAGCACCTAATCACCATTCTTATCACATTGGATTACGCTCAGCTTTATTTTTGTCCAGAGCCAATTAGTGGCCCCACCAGACCGCAAATACAATTATTACAACAACAAATACAGGAGCCACCGTTTTATAACAGTATTTCAGCCACGTCACGTTCGTTATTATATTCAACGCCAACTCATTATAACTATAACTACAATTACATTCACAATTATAATCCGTTATACGCGGCATATAACAAAAGTTACAATAACTTTCTAGGGGGCAGTGGCAGTCAATTGGGTTATAACTACACGCCTGGTGGACGTAGTTATCGTTTTTGCAAATACGGTCTGGGAAATAGTAGTTATAACGGTTATTATAGTTTGAGTTACGGCGAAAGTTATTGTCCGAACGGTACAAGAGCGGCACATTACGGAGGACGTTTATCGCCGGCAGCTGCACATACGACGCCATTATTGGCCACATCAGCGACAGAAACAGGATCAGTAAACGCATCAAATAGTTGGCTAAGATTGCCGACAGCACCGCTACCTTTACTGCCATCATTAGACGACGATCTGCAGGTTAATACTGAACCCTATCTCAGCTCTTATTGCAGCAGGCCGTTCGATTATCTGCCTTCACCGGCGGCTTCACTACGTTCAGATTCATACGCATACAGGCGACCACGCCGTGAAAGCAGCTATTATAAAGATCCATATTATCCGAGATATAGTACAAGTAGAGGTTTTGGTTTTTTAAGTTCTGAAAGTGAACGTGATTTAGAGTGTGATCGATTGCGTCTACGTAGTCGAAACCGTGCCAATAGCCTGCAACATAATCCTACATTTATACGTTCACCCTTATTGACTTCAGGAAGATTATCAGCCGATTGTGTGTCTAGCTCATCGAGACATCTCCGACGTGAGCAAGAGTATTTACGATCTTCAGTGTCACCACAACACAGTTTCAAAACGTCGCCACAACATCAAGAAGGACCACAATACCATCCACAATCCCATTTGACGTCGCACTATCATCACAATCCAAATACGCAGTCAGCAACGCACAGTCATCATCATCATACAAGACGCTCGACACATTCGCCAACACAAACTGCATACTCAACAGAAACCCTGCAACCGCCAATACAACCATCCCATCTACATAATACCGTCACCACAGGGAACGAACGTCTTTACTACAATACAACGGCGACGACGACGACGGCGTCGTTGGATACATTTAACACGTCAACCATATCAAATACCGCCAGTGCTTCGACGCTTCTTCGTCATCAACATTCGCTGGGAGCACGACACGACGGCAGTTGTGAGGAATTCAGTCATATTCCTGAAAACATCAATTGTTTCGCCAGAAAAAGAATGATGGTTAGTAAACTGTGGAAGGGATGCTTTCCAGAAATTACACCAGAACATGTCCACCGACATAATTTCTACTTGTGCCAATGGCAGCGCAATACTCAAGTTCGCATCGTTTATTTGTTCTACCGTTGGCTTACTGCCATTACATGTCTGGCTGCCTTGGTTTGTTCATTATTGGATATTGGCCGCACTGAAGAACATTTCGAAAATCATTACGCCAAATGGTGGATTTATTTAACACACTGGGCACTATTATTTTGTACATTGCAAGCATGGCTGGCCGCTTGGATTGTAACGCAAGGAATGATGGTGGAACGTGAAGATTTCGAGTTGATGCGACGGGCAAAAAAATCTCGTTTACATCACATCTATTGGGTGTTATACACGTGTGCCACAGTATATGCATTTGTGGTAACAATGATGTATTGGGGATTGGTATATGATCCAGGTAAGGCTAACGAAGTGTACGCAAATATGCACAAGAGTTTAAAGAATATAAAAGCAATTTCTTATTACTCAAATTTTACCTTAGTACCCTTGTAGTCAGTTCCTCAGCTCGACAACTAATATATGAATAAAAATCATACTTTTTCAAACGATGATAGATACACTCTCACTGGTCTCTTACATTATACCAGGTCTGGCCATATTACAATTACAGTCCTTTCAAGACTTCTTTTCAGATGATCCCAGACGTTTCAATATGAATTCGCAGACATATCATTCACTAGTGAAATATAGTAACACACACACCCATCGCTTCCTAAGACATAAAAGATAACTTTTCTTTTCATTTCAATTTTAAAAACGAAATTACTTTTTCACTTATCTTATTTAACAATTAACACAGAAGTTTGATTCGAACGGACTTTGTATTACCCTTTACTAGCCTACATACAATAGTTCTTTACAACATAAAGCGAAGAGTAGTAAGAAAAACTTACACAACACAAGTTTATTCTTCTCTATAAATGATTTCATAATAGACAGTTGAGAGCCAGATACTTTTAAATGATTTCCACAACGTACTCTAGTGAAGAATGTAAATATTTGAGTATAAAAATCACTTTAACGATGTACTTAAAATACTCTAATTTGATAGTGCTAACAACATCGCAATATATGCTGAACTCAGAGGTTTTTTTTGCTTTAAAATAATGTAGTTTCACCTTTCACTTTTTTCACTTTTTACACTTTATTTCAATATTTTATAAACATAATTATAAAACGAACACATTTCGAGTTACTTTACGCTCATTTTTAATACCCACCACCGAAAGTGAATGGTATATTTTATTTTGGCATTTGGTTTGTAGCTATCAAAAGGAAACTTCGGAGACGCCACATTCTTGATCAGCATCAAGTTTAGAATCGATTTAATCATGTACGTATGTCCGCCTGTTCGCCTATCCGTCTTTGTAAAGTCTTTGGAAAACATTCTCCTTTTCGCAAAAAAGATATCGTCTTCAAATTTGTTACAAACATTGGAAGTTCTTGCACGCAGGTTGTTACTGAAAATGGGCCAAATCGGTCAATAGACACGCTCACAGTACGACGTAGACTAAGAGCACCTCTGTTTTCGGTAAAAAAAAAAATTGAGTTTTTTGCTTAGTACTCATAAACCATGGCAAATAGATTTATAAAAATTTCCACAAATATTGCACTAGCTTTCCCGTAGCCTCTGAAAAGACGGTAAGAACCGACCACGCCCATTCTATATAATAGAATATTGAAATGAAATTTTTTTTGCGGAAACGTTTTTAATATTAAGAAGAATTTTTCAGAAGCCCCGTAAAGTGTATATATGCTTGATCAGTATGAAATTCGGAATCCATCTAGACGTATCCATCGGTACGTCTGTCCATCTTTCTGGCTGCTTAATATCTGTGGTAAACATACTCCTAGCCGTAAAAATGAAATAATCGGGTTTAAATTTGGCAGAAACACTGCCACGCCCAGCTATTACTATTTAATTTTTCTTTCTTTTTTAAGATAATATAACTTAAGAAAATATAACTTTCTTACTCGTTTGTTTATGATACATTCTATAACTTTCATATCTTTTTTATATCAATGACATTTATTATTTTGGTTACGCGCCTGCGTACGTACATACATTGATTATTAACTTGATTGGTTCAGCGCAAAATTATACAATTAGTTTCGGTTCTTTTCTATGTTTGCAGAAGTACATAAAATTGACACATTGAATATAATGGTGCATGTCTTAAATTCGATTATTATGCTTATCGATCTGGCTATTGTGGGACATCCAATTAAGTTAAGTCACGTTTATTTTACATGTGGCATTGGCTTGGCCTATGGTATCTTCTCAGGCATATATTTTTTGGCAGGAGGAACTGATCGGTAAGTTGAAAATATCAGTTTATAGTTTTAATTCGTCTTTTTTTCTCGTGGTGGTGGTCTGAGACTTTTTATTTCATTTTGCGATTTAGGAAAAACCAAGTCGCCATTTATCCAACAATGGATTGGACTAAACCAGGAAAAGCCATTATAACGACGGTTTGTTCCATTATCTTTGTGTTTATAATACATTTTACCTGCTTTTTATTGTATCGGGCACGTGTGTGGCTTTTTACAAAGCTTTGTATACGTACCTCGAATCGGCGTGACGGCGAAATGGGAGATGGACTTAATGATGATTCGTGTACGCGTTTGGGTGGTGGTAGTAGCATTGATTATTCCCATCAGCAGCAATATCCTACTATACATTCAGAACAACCGCATCGATCACATCACACGCTGTCTAGCAGTACTACGACGATACAATGTACGGCAGAGCACGTTTACTCTACAGCACCAGCCCATAGTGTACATCAACGCCAACAACAGCCATTGCAAGCAACACAACAACAACAGCAGCAACAGCAACACGGTACTCATAAAACGCATCATCAACATCAATATTCTGCACATCATCAATACCCTCCTCAATATGCTGGCTATCAACAGCAGCCCGTTGTGGCCGGTGTCAATGTAGGCGTAATTAGCACAGCTGAAATTTATCAGACACAAGACAACAAAAATAAACATCAAACAGTAATAGGAACTGGTAGTAGCGGCGTTAGCGGTGGTGGTGGCAGTGGCGGTGGCGGTTGCGAAATTGGTGAAAGTAGCGTTAATAATTCATCTTTATCACGGACTGTAGCTCAACTGGATGCTACTCAGCGTGAGCAATTTTTAAATCCCAATAAAATTATGGAATTCAAAATGTAAAGGCGTTGCACCCGGCACCGATATACATTCCATTTGTCCATGAAATTTTTGCAAAGGCATTGCCAACAATGTCAAATAGCAAAACATCTCGCAGACCAAAGTGTACAAAGTGAACCAAATAATTTAATGTTGGAAGAGGAATTTCAGAAATTCAAAAACACTTGCAAGGAACAATGCTGTTAAGTTAATACTAGAAAACAGAATTTAAATTTTCAATAATTTTTAAAATATTTTACAAACAATTTTTAATAAAATAAAGAATTGATTCCCAATTTTTATAGCGTTTCTACAAGAAACTTTCTAGTCAAAATGTTTTGCTGTCCTGGATTCGCTCGAATCCACACATAACAGTGATATCTTGTGATGTCTTCTTTGTGTAGACTCCGTAAACATTTTTTATTTTATGGTCAGTGTGTCAAATAGTTTTCATGTTTTTCAAATACATTTTTCAAAACTCTTTCAAGCTTCTAAGAAAATTCTATCAAATATTACTTCCGAACACATTTAATTTTAAATTTTAAAATCTTTTACGAGTGGATGTCTTTTCCTTAGAACTTCTAACTCTAAACAAAAAAACATAATTATTTTTAAAAATCTTTTATAAAAAATTTTTTAAGATTGAAAAACAATTTTATTAAGAATTATAAGTTTTGTTTCTGTTTTTCTACAAATAATAGCAAAAACAAGTTTTTATTATTAATACGTGATTAATTAATGTAGTGAAATTGAATGTAATTATAGAAGTGCGCCATGGACAATGGAAAAAAAAGTATACATTTTTTTTTTATTTATTTATTTGTTTATTTTAATTTGAAAAATCATAACGTTTGTTCTTACTAGCGTGTCTCTCGATCTATTAACGCTTTCCAACGTCCGTATGCATAATGAAAGTTTTTTTACTTTCGCCCACAACCAATAGACTTTCTCTTTCTGTTTATTGAATAAAAAATAAACAAGAACAACAACAACAACATCAAGTAACGAAGATATATTTCCATTTTGGATAAATTTTGTGTATACACTATCTTAAGCAAACAGTAGAGCTTTACATTATATACGCAAATGTTTTATATATAACTTTTTTAATCGATTTGGGTAACAATATTTTTGAATTTTTACGTTTTATTTGAGGTTTTTATTTATTTTTCTAAAACCGTACCCGTTTTAATGGACAATTAATTAAATGTTATTTTATACTATTTTGTAAGCAAGACTTTCCATTACGAGCGAAAGAACGAACATAACTAAATCAGATCTGAATCCAATGTTGACATGAAACTTTTATTCTGTGTCAGTGATCAGTGATGATAAATACGTTTAAATATAACAAAGCACACAGTGGCAAAACTATTTTATATAAAGTCTTTCCTTGTTGATAGGACATGAAAATAATTAAAAATTCATTAAATTAAAAGAGCAAAATGAGAATTTAAAACAAATCTTCAAACTATAAGCGTCATAGACCAGGAGACCGAGATCATGTACAATTAACATTAATTCTTAACAAAAAGTTTTACTCTCCTCCTTCTCTTGTTTATATTATATTTACCTTATATGCAATAAAGTGGCGCAATAGTGGTAAATATACAATCGACTTAAGTTAACGTTTTTACCGAAAGAAAATTTATATCGGTGCAAAGGGTTCCATTTACTTTAGTTATAAATAATGTGTTTATTATAAATCAAAGGGTATTTTTGTACGAAAGAATAATTCTTAAAGCAATAAATGTTGTGTTGGGTAATATATGCATTCGTTGGATAAAAAAAAAAAAAAAAAAAAAAAAAAGTTATATTTAGATTTGAAATTAGTTTATTTTAACTTCAAATACTAAAGATAGTCGATTATTTTTCAAAAGGAAAAACCACATCAAATAACAACAACAACAATTAAATATTAGAGACAATTTATATATATGAAAAAGGAAAAATGAAAAATGAAAAATGAGTCTAATTATTGACTATTAATTTTATATAAACATTCCTCTTGTAGATTATTTTGAAAATAAAAAAAAAAAAAAAAGTCATAAACATTTAATTTTATAAAGAAAGAATCAATTCATGCACACATTGTTGATCTTTCAAACTTTCAGATATATGTATATCTATGTATATAAAGGATAAATACATATATATATATATATGCACAGATATATATAATGTAAACATCACACCACCACATACAAATATTATGTTAAACAAATTGCATTTTATATTGAACAATAATGTTAAAAGAAGTATAGGAATATTGCTCAATACATAACACGAAAAGGAAATAAAAAAATAAGAAAATAAAAACAAATAAGAAAATAAAAAAAAATAAGAAAATAATTAATTGTATTTATACCTGTAATAACTTATAAAAGCAGAAGCAAAACTATTGACCGTCGAAAGAAACTTCATTATGAAACAGTAATGAAAATGTTCGATAGACTTCTAAGTAGTTGTGATTAGCCCTAAAAAAATTTTACATAAAATGTTTTTCGATAACTTTTTTTATTATTGTAATTACTACTATTATCATTATTAGTTTTAGTCTTTTTCAATTTTTACAGGTAGACTGATCTTTGAATCTGTTGTATCCCACATACGTAATTTTCCTTTCCTGCCATTATTAGTTCATTACAGCCGTCACTCTGATTATTATTATGATTCTCCTTTCTCTTTTCTCTTTTATATTTTATTTGAAATTAATGTATTAGCAACAAACAAAATTTCACACAAAAGTATGCATATAAATAATCTATCTAGCTACATATGTAAACAGATGTGTTTGTTATAATAGGCACTCTATCCTCGCATAACAAAAGTAGATTCGAGCGCACTAATATTGATGCCAACATATCAACTTAATATGTACATAACATACACGCATAACACGCATTTTCTATATATAGCCTTACAACAAAATGAAACAAATAAAATACGAAAGTCTCATAGAAAGCCGCCTTAAAATTTAAAAGTATTGTCACAATAAACTCGTATCTCTCTTAGTCCTTTAAATAAGATTTGATTGTAAAATTGTATAATTGGATGGCGAACGAAAAATTGCATATTTCCTAAATGTTTAAAAAAATTGTTTAAATTCAGTTTTGCAAACTAATTAATTTTTCGTCGTTCATTTCGTTTTAGAAAAATTCATAGCAATAAGATAACAATTTAAAATCTTATAGTCGGCAAATCCAACCTTTTAATATCCCTTGCCGCTTTAACTGATACAAACTGTTCATTTAACTTCGTAACAAAACATCAAAGAGATTATACCTTCTTCTCATGTTAAGGCCTACTTTTCATGGTAGCCCTTATAGGTAAAGAGGACTAAAGCATTAACCGGCATGGTCAAAATTTAACAAATTTCATTTTCCCATTAAAGATCTTCTTATTCTTCTGCTATTTCGGACATAAATTACGAAAAATTAGACTTTTATACACTAGCAGTTCTAACGATTTTTAATAAAACAAGCAAGAAAGTTATATTCCACTGTGTCGAATCTTTTATACACCTCACCCTTCTCTTAAAAAACGGGAAAAACTAATTTGCAATAGGTAGGCGTGGCAAAGAAAGAAATTCCAATGTTACTACCAAATTATATATACATTTTTACGGCCAGGAGAATGTTTACCATAGACATTAGATAGTTCAGAAGCCAGGCAGATGGGCAGGCGTATCGACAGATACGTCTAGGTGGTTTCCGAATTTCATACTTATCAAGAATATGTACATTTCACGGGCCTTCTAAAGAATTCTTCTTAATATTACAAACGTTTCCACAAAAAAATTTAATCTCAATATTTTTTTATATCGAATAGGTGTGGTCAACCCTTACCGTTTTTTCAGAGGCTACGGGAAATCTAGTGCAATATTTGTGGAAATTTTTATAAATCTATTTGCCATGGTTGATGAGTACTAAGCAAAAAAACTCAATTTTTTTTGTTACCGAAAACAGAGGTGCTCTTAGTCTACGTCGTACTGTGAGCGTATCCTTCAACCGATTTGGCCCATTTTCAGTAACAACCTGCGTGCAAGAATTTCCAATATTTCTACCAAATCTGAAGATGATATCTTCATTTTTGCGACCAGGAAAATGTTTACCACAGACTTCACACAGATCGATTCTAAATTTGTTGCTGATCAAGAATATATATAAAATGAAATATACCATTCACCTTCGTTAGTGGGTAGAAAGATATCAAAAATTGCAAGATTTTTCGTAAAGAGACTCTTATAAAAAAAGCATTATATGGGAAAAGGTCGTAGAAATGCTCCGATCTAATCCATTTTCAGTAGCATTTATCCACGGTTTAAGACACGGCGGTACAAAGAATTTCGTCAAAATATCTCTAAAATAAAAGTAGGGCTATCTTAAACCCTTCTTCTGGGTATTACATACATCACATAAACATACCACATTAAGACGCATTTCAAATATAAGTATAACCGTCACCTGAAACAAAAAATTATTTTTGTTAACAATATTTCTTAACAATGATCGGTCGATATCATTTTTGCACTCAATTAGCAAAATTTTGTAGAGTCTTCTTCTGCTAGCAATTAAATAGTAACGAAATTAAATCGTTCAATACATACTTTTAAAAATTGAATCATTGAAAGCGCGAGTTTAACTCGTTTCTACATGATTGTACAACCTCGTATAATTAGACCGAACCCGATGAAACGACAAAAATTGTAATTCTTTAAGATACATTTTTTGTTGAAGTCGTAATTCGATACTTACATGCGATACTCCAGCCTTACACCATAGCTGCGACAGCAAATTTCCCAAATAGGTTAACCAAAATTGAAAATAAAAACAATGGTGGTAAAGTAACAAGATGTCTTTTTTTTTTTTTGTTAATATATGCAGAACTATTTATGTATTTTATAAATTAACTTGTAAGCCTGAGTTCAAGTTTTCTGTGAAAGATTCAACAAGAGACAGTATTTGGAATACATTCAGTTTATTACCGTGTCAATCTGCTGTTCTTTTACTTCGGACAAAGCTTAACGTTGAGACTTAATTTTCTTTAAATAGTGTTATTTAAAAAAACATTGGCTTAATTGGTTTAAAATTTCAAGGTTTCTCACCATTCTAACATTAAAAAACAAAGTACATTTTCATATATATACCTCTCATATACTCAGTAAATTTAGCATAATCTATGTAATGTAAAATTTTCAAGGGTATCAAGAAACCAAAGAATGTTCAGATTCTACATAAATACATAAAAAAAAATGGATTTACCTCATCATAAAGGAGCGAAAGAATAGTTGAAATACCTTTAATAAAATTAGAGATAAATTACGAAAAAGATATAAAAAAATAATTTGTAATGCAAATAAATAAAAACACAAAAAAGATTTTTGAAGTGAAATTCTAATTCACTTTGTAATTCTGAAAAAAATACGGAGATACGACCGAGTAATAGTAATAGTATTAACAGTACTGTATTCAATAAAGCCAGTGGGTTTGCTTAAGAGAGTATCTTCCATTTATTGTGTATATTGGTAAAGAGAAAGCTTTATAGAAAGTAGAAACATTTATTGAATAAAAAAAAAGTTACAGTTGGAAGTTATTTAACATTGTAATATATTAATAAAAAAAAAAAAGAAAAAATATTTATTCAGTTTTTGTACATGTGACAAATGCTCATTAACCCGACTTTTAGTTGACGATTTATTTCAATTTTTTTTAAATTTAATTGATAAAACCTTTAAACAAAGACGAATCAAAACATCTTTTTGTAGTTCAAGAAATTAGATATAATATAATTTTAAATTCTAGCTGTAATTATTTATTTTAAAAAAAAATGGACTATAATTCATAAAACAATGTTTTTGCAACACAGCAATATAACAACTTACATAAGATGAAAGTTTATCTCTTAAAAAGTATGCGAGCAAAAGTTTTATGTGTTTTGATTATTCATTTTTGTGTATTTTTTCGGTGTTAATGGAAAAGATTAGTCTTTAAATTTACATAGTTTCAAGAACTTCGTGCCATATTGAATATTTCCATACATCTCAACTTCTGAAAGAATATCAAAAAAAAACAACTCCGCGTTAGTTATCAAAACTCGATTGCAAAACAGAATGTAAAGAAGCTTGCCTTAGATAGAATATCAAGAGATGTCTCTCACTGCAGATGTGTACACATATTACTTGGTATTTTTATATTTTCCAAATACATTTTCATGCACTCTTAGCCAATGTTATAATTTTGTATCATATCTGTCATTATTCGTTTATAATAAAGAAAGCAGTTCAAACTTTCGCTGTTTTCTTTTTCGGAATAACTTAAATTTTTCATCTTATACATGCATAGTTTTGAATAACTTGTGTCCGTTTAAAAATTTATACTAAATGAAATGAAACTATATTGGCCAAAATTCAATATCTAACATTATTATTGTAGGGGTCGGCAAATGAATTGACAGACGGATAATAGCATAACGAGTTGCCAAAGATTCGTCAAATAGGCCGATTCATGAATACATGGAAGAAGATGTATACGCGTTAAGGCGTTAATGGTGTATAGACATTTGAACAGACATTCAATTAGCAATTATATACATAAGGACATATAGACAGATGAACACACATAGGCAGACAGATGAATGCGATAATCATAACGGAGGTATAGATATACATTGACCTTTACTGATCAAACATATATATTGTGCGATCGCTGCAACATTACAAGACGTAAGCGCAACACCAGAAAAATTAAATTCATATACTTAAAATATCACCACAGATGAGCTCATTAGAAATTTCTACATTTTGAAATACTTTCCAATTCCGAGCGAAATTAAACAAGAAATATGTACTTGAAAGTCAAACAAAATCATTTACTAAGAGACATATATATAGGTAATCATGAATTCATTCAAGTTCAATATTTTAAGAGAGCACAATAATAATGCTGGAAACAGATTTATTATCATTAATGTACGTTATTGATTCATAAATAATTTAATTTAAATCTTTTGGTTTTTCATACAAAGCTTTTATGTAAAAATTTTTAAGTATTTTTTTTTAATTTTTTACACCAAAGAAAAAAAAAAATATATATATATATATATATGTATATATACATATAAACTTAAAAATAACACAAAAATAAACAGGTCACGTATTTTTCATAATTTAAAAACATATTTCTATAAATTTAAAAAGATATATATACAATTTAGAAATATTGGTTAGCATTGTGGGCATTATTAAAAAATATATATATGTATATATACGTAAATTCATATATATATTATGTATATATACATAATATACATGCAATATACAGATAATATACATAAATATTTTCTAAAATAATGTTGACCTTTAACATGATGCATATATATATAAACATATATATGTATATATCTACATGTGTTTGTGTGTTTGTGCGTTTGTGTGTGTTTGTATGAGTGTTTATGTATGTGTGTGCGA
>KK351202.1:335693-369305 GCA_000671755.1 Glossina brevipalpis
GTGTGTGTGTGTGTGTGTGTGTGTGTGTGTGTGTGTGTGTGTGTGTGTGTGTGTTTGTACATAAATAAGTGCAGGAAAGCATCCAGTTGTCTACTATTGTGAATTATATTTAATAAAAATGATCAAAATTGGAAACAAAAACTTATATTCTACTTAATTGTAATATGTTACAATTTATGAAAACTGTTAATTAAATAACACCTACATAAATACACAAAGCATAATTAACTAAATAAATAACAAAAAAAAGTTATGCAATTCACTAAAATTTACTAAAACAAACGTCAACAGAAACAGAACAACAATCACATTTAATTAGTATTAAATTGAAGTATAAAAAATGACAACAAAGAATAAAATTATTTAAATATTAAAGTTGTTTCATTTCATTTCATTAAAAACAATGCAAACAAAGGAACAATGTAAGTACATCAGATTTCGAAAATTTGCAATGTAATCACAAATTGATCCAAAGAAACGATTCTTTTGCTAGAACAATTCACATATAGATGAGAATATTCTAAATAAAATATTCTATGATAATTTACATAAAAACGTAATTTTCTTTTGCTTTGACTAAGTTGTTTTTAATTGATATCCTATTTATCTTTTAATTCGTATTTTCTTTATTACAGCCAATACAAAGGCTACAGTAGATATGTAACTTTTAAATTGAATAAACTAATAGATTAATAGATGTAGAAATAAGAATAAATATATACATATACATAATTTTTTATATATAATATATATATATATATATATATATATATATAATATATAAAAAATTTACGAAAAAAATTTACAATGAAAGAAAGAAGAGTAAATTTATTTTTAATACACTTTCAAAGGCAATATGAAATATCGTAATTATTATCAATTGTTTTCAACTTGTTATTCTAAGAGATTATGATACAAATTTTCAAAATCTCGAACACACGTACGCAAATGAGGGCGACAGTGTCAGTTACAGTATACAATTTCTGTATGCTTGGCTAAGATATGTGTTTGTTTGATGAAGAAACAAAAAAAAACATGACAGCAAAAGTGAATTCAAGTTTCCTTAACAGCGATCTTTTCAACAAGAAACACAAAAGTAAACGAAGACGCGTAGTAATAATGTAATTAATTATGAAAAATACTTTGAAAACTCTTGCAAGTACATTTTTTAATGTATCTTGTATAGATTGCAAGCTTTTCTATGTATTCACATAGATGTGTGATTGGAACAAAAATTTTTTCTACTTTCCATTAAATAAAAGTTCATTTAAAATTTATTTTTTTATATAATTTATTTTTTATTTTTTAGCCTCTTACATGTAAATTACTACAAGAGCTCTTCCCAGTTAGCTATAGCCAGCTTTTCGGCTAAACCTGAATAAGCTGAACCAAAAACTCTATATTTAGTAAGACGATGAATTTTTATAATAAACATTTTAATTAGAATTCCCGAAGTCCCTTAATTGATGGTTTACGATTTTCTGGTTTTTAAAAAAGATAATTAAAAAGCATTCTCATTAAGTGTATCCATATGCAAATGGGAGCCATCTTTTAGTTGTAATAGCGCAATAAATATGTAAATTAAAAAGGTGCATATCTCAACCCAGAGGACTTGTTATAATCTGGAAAATTTAAAGACTCTAAATCGAATAATTTGAACATTGGCAAAAAATTAAAAATAGGATTTTCTTGTATACTTCCCGATATAAATTGGAATCAAAACCACATTAATTAATCTCTTCCTTTACGTAGTGAGAGGTTGCGTTGAATATCTCTCCTTTCACTACATATTGATCCCTTTACTTTCTAAGACCCCTTTACTTTCTAATAATGAAGAATAGAGTTATAGATTAGGATTGAAAATAAGTTGCACTCAATCAATTTTAAAAGAAAATATAAAATAATGCTGTAAATGTAAGCCGAGCATATAAATTGATCCCTATAAATATGCTACATATATAAATTAATGGAAGTTGAAAAGTATATGTTGGGTACAGAAAAGTTTAAAAAGCACCGTCAACTTAAATTAATAGCTCTTCGTGCCGCCAATATAAATTAATGGCTCCTCGTGCCGCTAATATAAAATAATGGCTCTCCGTGCCACCAATATAAATTAATGGCCCTTCGTGCCGTTAACATTTGATTAAACGTTCCTTGGACAGTCAACGTTATATTTAATAGTTCCTTGGACAGTCAACGTTATATTATTTATTTTGTTTCTAAAATTATTGTAATTACCATCTATCTCAGATCAGAAGTTCCAAGAAGTGTTTTGGATGTGTTACAGAACCATGAATCATCATCGTCATCATATCGGTTACAACAGTTATGTAGACTAGCATCGAGGGGTGGCTTTATCTTTGCGTTTGTATAAAAAACAACGCATAACAGTTGCCACGAAGTTAAAGGATGTGAAGTTAATTTAATAAAATCTATCGATCTTTCTGATTTGTTTGTCGCAAAAACTGAGACTCATTTCAAAAATCCAAACTGGCTCTGACCGAATTGACATGCACTACAATTAACAAAAGTTTTTAGATTTTGTTCTATGTAAACTTTTATGAAATCCCAATTGTTCTTCTTACGACGAATATAAGCGACAAGTGTCCCATTAATGAAACGGACTGTTAGAATGTTTTTCTTGTTCACTTTTCATTTTATTACAATTATAAATATATCCCAAGATTAATTTCATCAAATCATCCGATTCCAAGGACCAGCCTATAACGCCGGCCAGATCTTTTTTCTTGATGTACTTGTCGACTTTCAAAGCAATACTTTTTCATTTTCATACCCGACCTATTGATCGTTTCGATAAGTATATGGCACCATTTGTTCTTCATCCCAATCTAAATGCCATTGATTCGCCTCCTTCTGGAAAAGTTCAAATAATTCGCTATAATCAATTACAACAGGTTCCATTGAATATAAGCCCGCTATGCCACGACCTTTGGTATACAATTGTAATAATGTATCAAAAAGTATTTATTATTAATGATATTAACAAAAAACTTAATATGAGGTACTCCGACATTGTGTTGTGATGGACTTTGCAAATTAAAAGAACGTCCATAAAACGGAACATCAATAACGAGTTTGTTACGAAGTGTTCCTGCAAGAAATTAATTAAAAAATTAATGCTTCGGGTGCGTACCAAATTCGGCGAAAGCACCATTAACAACCAACAGCAAAAGAATTTTGACCCCAGGAAAGTATTTTTTCTCCCTTTTTGAAATAATTGACTATTCGAGCATTACAATAACCATCAACCACAAAAAAATCACCATTCTTTAAAATGACAGCAGCGGTAGGTTTGAAAAATTTTGTTGTCTCCTACTCCCGGGATGAAAGCCGTACCCAAAGTCATTAAGGGTTTATTCTGGAATCCACGAGCTTCAAACTTAAAAACCTGATGTAAAGCTACATCTGTGACCCAAACGTATCCATGCGGCATATAAAACCTAGAAAAAGAAAATATTACCGTTTGTAGTTTACAACTTGTATGAGTTTGTAAGTACTTACAAATCTTTCACAGACTAATTTACTCATTTGCCGATCTAAAGCTAAAACGGATTATCATGTTGCCGGCAATCGGTATTTGGTATGACCGCTAGTGCTCAGGTGATAGCAGGTAAGAAAATTCAAATTTTATATACTTGCACGTAAGTTTATTTGAATATATTTTTACGTTCAATGTGCATTCAATTCATTTAGGCATTAGTGTTATGTAAGCTTTATAGTTGGTCGGCTCCACGTGTACAACTCCTGTTGTATGGTATTTAGGTGAATTATTTTCAAGGTTGGCGGTTTCAAAAAGTTCGCCAGCGCCCACAAAAGCTGTTGTAAGCAGCGTAAAGCCCATACACTTCTCAACAAATTCTTGTTTTCATATTGCTGAGTTTTAGGATTTGAATTAGCTAAAGCCAATTTGGACTGGTTGTTGTTGGCCTTGTGTAATTGTCACGGGGCTTTCTTTGACAAGTGTTTGCGTGCTGCAATTAATACCTTTACAGTCAATTCATTGACCATGCACGGAGTACCGCTGAATAAACATTTCACCACAGCATTCACTTTTTAAAGTCTGACATCATAACGCTATCGTTTCGTAAGCTGTTTCCCGTAGAGAGAGAGAGTAGAGTAGTTCCGTTGCGTTCTTTTTGTGCACTCAAGACTTTAGTTCATTTTAATGAGTCTAAGACAATATCCCAGATTAGTTAGTAATGTGGTTTCAAATATGGTCCTAAAGTCAATATTAAATTATCCATTACTTCTATTTGTAAACCTTCTAATGATTTCGCCCTACTCATAACGCGAAGTTAGCTGAATCTTATATATACAAATAAGTAAATAAATCGCTCAAGTTTATTTTAAATACTTCATTCACATATTCCGATTTATGAATAAAATGCTTTTGCTTATACGTTAAGTTTGCAGTTCTGCCATAAATTGTTAATGAAATAATTTCAAATTTTTATTTTTTAAAACAACTGCTCACAAATGAATACAAAATTGAATCGTAACAAAATTTCTCGAATGGATGGACTTTCCGAACCGATGGATTTTCCTCACCTAGACGTCTTAAATCGTGAAAAGTTAAAATCTACAACTATTCAAGAGCAAACAAAATCTAATAAATTGATAAACCCAATGTCAAAAGCTGCACAGGAAGTGGCAATAAAATCACCATTCTTATGTATAAAAAATTTAAAAAAATCAATTAAAACTGGAGTGATAGCAAGCCACGATTCCAATGATAGCACTTATACTCAGGATTCAGATTTGATGTTCCGTTCGGGCACAAACAATACTAGTATTTCAAAAAAAATAAAATCGGAAATATTGACTTTGAAAAAAAAGAATCCATTAAATTCTAGTAAAGGTGGCAACAATACTTTGGCAGCTGGTAATTACATCCAAGCTGAACTTGTCGGACAACAGTCCGGATTTACACAGAAACCAATCTCGTTTAATTTTTTGCAAGTGAATTCTGCTAGAGTGAGCAACCAGTCCTTAAGAAGAATAAAAAGAGCCGCAATAAATTCCGCACCGACCTGGAAATCACCCTTCAAATCGTTTGTTACAAAAGGCGTCTGTACACGAAATAGTCAAGCAAATCTACACTTAAACGGTTTTGCTTACGATCTTTCACGCGACGAGTCCAAATTTGTGAGTTCATTTAAAAGTCCTATGAAACCAGCGTCAGAAGCGGAACGCGAATTGCTCCGTAATGGGCAACGTGCAGCGTATTTGAATCATCGCTATGAATATTCACCCGATCACAAATACAATTATCCAGAGGCTACATCGTGGCGCATTGGTTGGTTCCATTGACAGATTAGCCGTGTTTACATATTTTTATTTCCTTACAAAATTGAAAAATTATTTTAATATTTGTTAAAAAAGTTAAGAGAAAAATTTAAAAAAAGTTTTACATGAAATGTAATTGTTTTTCATGATCTAATAACGCCTTCACTCGTCAAGGCGAGCACCGCTTTAGGATAAAGCCGCGAAGTTTTCAAGAATAATTGGTGTTGAAAAAAATATAAGGGAAAGGATTTCATTTTTAACTAGAATAAAATAGTCATAATATCCACAATCGAATTCTTGCCATAGTACTTCCTCCTTTCTCGAGTAGCCATGGAATTCATTAGTTCTTTAGTACTAAAAAGGTAGAGATTTTTCAGGTACAAAAAAGAACTTTAATACGCAAACGTTCCGCTTCGTTCATAATTGAACCTTAAATGTTCCAACATTTTCTCTGATTGAAGTATGATTTATGAATTTAATTACAAAATGAAGAAAGTAGTATCACCTTATTTTGTCTTAAATGTTTTAATTCCTTATAATAATTAGACTCCATTGTCATACGCATGTTAAATTTTTGCATCGGCAAGTGCAATACGTATTCTAAAAGACAAAGTTTAATTTTTCAGCGAAATGTCTAGCTCAAAATGAACTTGAAAACGTAAGTAGACAGGAAGAACTTAAAAAGTGGCCTATGCTGAACGCTTTACTTTGCGAAATAAAATTGTGCGCAAAAAGTGGGGTCCAAAAGTAAAAAAGAGATTAAAAAAATCACTAAAATAAATTTTATTCTTTCGACCGAGCAGTCAAATTTGATAACATTTTTTATAAACACATCAAACCTTTTAAATCCTCTGACTTTAAATTCGGGATCCGTGCCATAAGAAATTCTATCTATTTCAATATACCTAAAAATTTCGACCCTTTTATTTAGGAAAAAAACGAGTGACATATTTATCAGCAAAAATCTTCATTAATAATATCAGAATTGACAGCTAAGCCCCTCTCTTTTAAAGCTTTTGAAACCAGGCGATGTTTTTCTTGCCGTTGCTCCTGTTCACGTCGTTGCGCGTCAAGAATTTCCTCCACAGATATTTCTTTTAAAGGCAACTTTAATTCTTTACTTATGTCCTAAAGGTAAAGTTGAAGAATTTCCTCACTAATTAAACATTTAATGCTGAGCACTTACAATTTCCCCCAACAGAACCACATTTTCTCCTCGAATTATAAATACACCCCGCTCTATGTCCCCATAATTATTGCCTACATGAATCCGTTCGATTGTGCGATGCAAAACAAGATTAGCGAATTGATCTACTGAACGTAAATATCCAATTAAAGTCCTTCCATCACGCAAAAGAACCATAAGCTTTTCTGAAAAACGGATAGTATTAAAGCCAAACCATCAATAATTTCTTCACTTACTATCTACTTCATCTAAAAGATGCGCTGTGCCAGCCAAAGGGTTCAGTTCATCAGCCATATGGATATGAAGCGCTGTAAAAGCCGTAAATTGTCACGAAACATTGTCGTTTGTCTTATATTCTAGAGATGTGCATTGTAGCACATATAACATATGTTTTAAGCAGATGTATATGCTGCTTTCTCGTTGTAATATATTTGTCCTCTATTCACAGAAGAATGTTAGCAGCGAATTTGAAGGATATTCCACAAATGTTTTCATAAGCGATATAGTGGAATATTCGAAAACTTCAGATATTTCCAAATGTAGCTTAAACACTGTTTCATTCATTTCAATTAGAAAAACTTTAAATTTTCATTCGAGCACTTTTTATCCCCAAAATGTTATCAGCTCTAACGTCTGAAATTAATATTCCCTATTTATTGAAGCATGTTTCCAAACAAGCGTTCAATTTTCATTCAGGAGACATATAACGTTTCTTATTACCTGCTTTCCAAAGGCGACAGTATACTGTTACTTTTTTTGGTATTGTCGCCAAACTTTTAGTTACGTCATAAATTTTCTAATTATTTCTAAATAATTAAAAAATATTATTATGAATGGATATAAAAAGTAGTAGACACTGACGTTCGTTTGTTTTCTATAAACAAATCACATACAACAGCAGCAAATAATTCAGATTATAAAACAAACTAAAGTGTATGATTTAAAACCACCAAATAATGATTCCCACTAGTTTACAAAGTTGAAAAATATCGCCGCTACTTTTATTACATTTATTTATTTCTATCTATTCTAAATAAAATTTTAAATCGAAAGCTTACAGTTTGTTAAATATGTCCAGACACATTTTAATATACATTAATACGTGTAAGTTTGTTCATATTTACCTTCCACAGCTGTTTTACAAATGCACCCTTGAATGAGATTTTAATGAAATTTTTTTTAGGTTATAACCAACCGTAATGCAAATTTGTTCAAAGCGATGCCATTTTTGATGTCGGCGATTATCGCCAGTTTGATTTGCTTACATGGACTCTAATCATGTAACTTTTTGGAAATCACTTTCTGCCATGAGGGCGACAGTCGCAGAAAAATGGGTTTATATAAATAATTTTAATTTCTTCGGTGTGTCCGGATTTGACGTAACAACGGAGCACAAAAAGGCAGTATCTCTAGCTCAATTTGTTTGCATGATACTATAGCATCACTTTCTAAATCACATTACTTAGAAACTGAGGGCAAAACAGGCTGAAATGCTCACCCCTGAGTATATTTTAAAATCTTTCTTCCTTTTCCTTTTTTTGAACCATTTATTTTTCTATACAATACTAAGCAACAATGTAAAGATTTGGAAGAAATAAATCATAACGAATAAAGACTCCAAGCTTCGGATTAAATACGGAAAAACTGACTGTTGTAGTAGATGAGAATCCCTTGTTGATAAAAAAAGTCAATACTTCGATATAATTGATATAAAAAATAAGCACAAAATATTAACATTAGTAAAGATTCCCTTCTCTTTCAACATCTGCGTCACTCTCCATTGAGTATAGGTTTTCAGTTTTTGGCAGTTCGTGTTCAATATTTGACCAACAAAATGTGGAATATTCAATATATAGATATTCCGCGATGCTAATGCACCCTTTTTTTGTTCGGTTTTTACATAAAACTTGCAGACAAATAATAAATAGTAAACAAGATACAAAGTATTAAAATAGAGACTCTTTGAGTGACGGATAAAGCAAAGGGGTTTCTAGAGTTTTTATTCAAGAATTTTTATTTTCTAATCGATTTATTTTCTCATCTCTAGTATTAATTTTTCAAACTCTCATCTTTCAACTCTCAACAGAATGTGATTTAAGAAAAATAGAAACGCCAGCATATTATTTTTGTAAGAATATTAATATAGAAATAAAATTTTTCTTTCCTATTCGGTCAAAAGTTTGTAAAAAACTAGACGCTTTCTTAAGTAAAAATCGCGAAGTTTCTACGAAAGCGAAATAAAAAATTGTAAAAATAAAACAGTGAAAACGAAATTACAAAAAAGTTCTAGGTCTCCATCCTGCAAATAAAATTTATCCAGCGGATGGTAATAAAAAACATTTGAATAAGAAAGAATAAAAATTTTGATAAACGAATGTTTACGTATCTGTAATTATACAGGGAGTATCATTAACGAAGCATAAAATCGAAGAAGAAATTCTCACGCAAATTTCACGTGAGGTTGTGTAATACAGTTTTACATTATCTCGCTCAGTGCATACTTATAGAAAAGAGATAGTAACAAAGTACAAATCATTGAGTACTCGTTTTGAAGCGAAAATTTTTACAGAGTACAAAGTAAATATATAACATTTAAATAAAAAAAGCTGAAATTATTTATTGTTAATTATTTTCTTTTTCTTTTGCTATCTTGAAAAGTGCATTTCTTATGAAGGCTAACCGAGAGAAAGTTTTTTATCCATTAACGAAATTCATCAAACTCAATAAGCAACACACAGGTGCAAAATTTCTTTGCAAAAAGAAAAACGATAAGATATTGACGGGAAATTCCACATTGAATAAATCCGAATATATAATCAGTAACAAAAGCAAAAAACAATATGAATATATTTGTGCGCAATTATAGAAAATGTGGGTTTAAGACCGAGCTGGTGCTACCCATCAAAAGATGTAAGTTAGAGATCTTAGATCAAAATTTTGCAATTGCTCTATATATATTAAAAAAAAAAATTCAAAGCTCATCGTATAAATATTTTATGCATGCATATAAGCAGATGGCGAAAAGATCTACTTTCATTCATTTCATTCATTTGGGTTTTTTACACTTTTGTATATAAAAACAAGTTCAGTAATTTCAAAAATTAATGGACTGCTGGGCCTCTGCGTAAAATTCTGCATTATCTCTCCGCAGAAATTAGAAGATTGTTTACGCTTTGTACATTTCGTTTTCAGACTGTATTTATATTATTCATTTTTTTTTTTACCAACTTCTTCAAGGTTTCACAATCAATCTTGGAGGCTTTCTTTTTATGTGTCTTCGATTGTATTGTTTTAATTCTGTTTCAACTGTATTGTGCTGTTACATATTATTTTGCACATTTGTCTGTTTTCAAAATAAAAAATTTTAATGATTATTTCGTTTCTTATAATATAATATGAGCAGATCCAAGAAGCAAAAGCTATCTATTCCAATAGCTTGAAGATACTTTTGTAATAGGTATTTTACAAATAAGCATTATTAACAAAAAGTAAAATCAAGCAAGCTATTCCGTATTTAATAAGGAAATTTTTTCCAAAATATTTTTGAGTGGGCTGGGGCCGGTTTCACATTGATTATACTTTCATATATATTTATATGGGAATATCAAAGCTACTAATTGTGCATAATGCAAAAATTTTTCATCCCAGTCGTCATAAGCGCATATATTATTAGTGATAGAATCACGTTGGCTGTTTTAGCCTGTCCACTTTTCATCTTGCTCGCAAGTTAAAATAAAAATGAAAAGTAATTACATAAGCTCTTAAAATTAGTGGAATTTGTCTAACAATTTTGGTTTTAATTAGCGGAGAATGTGCAAAATTGGAAATACCTCGGGCAATAGTTTTAGTAATCTTCTCATTTCACCTAGAAACGTCTGGAGGAAGTCTAAAATTGAGTTAATTGTACTGTTGACTAATATATAAATTGCAATTGATTGTTAAACCTTCGAGAAATGCAATATTGATGTTCGCTCAAAAGCATCTTTCAAATAATTTAACTAATTTAAAAAAAATTAAGTAAATTATAGAAATCAATAAAAAATTTTTAAAATTATATTCTCCAGATTCAACCGCACATATTTGTACAAATATGCTCGTAAGGCATCGGCAGGATAACTATGTGCCGCGTTCGTATTTTGGTAAACGTTTTTTGTCTACCAATAAAACCACTGAAATTGCGAGTGTTCTCTCTAACAAAAACCTCAACAGAATGGGATTCCCTTCAAAACCTTACGTTTACAATATCTCGAGGAATTTTTATCGAAGTCATCAACTTCTCGACCAACCTTCTTCCAAGGTTGAAGTAACAGTCCAAACTATGAAAAATAAACAAAAAGAAAAAGTTGAGGAAATCATGAAGGAA
This sequence comes from Glossina brevipalpis, assembly GCA_000671755.1. NCBI lineage: Eukaryota > Metazoa > Arthropoda > Insecta > Diptera > Glossinidae > Glossina > Glossina brevipalpis. The sequence continues at coordinate 346,550 of KK351202.1, forward strand.
GCATGTACCACAACCCCAGATGTAATAAATGTTAGTCATAAAGAAGACAATGTTTCCGATGCTGCAGCCGCAACCAAAAAATTGAATGAACCTACGTCAAAACCAATGGTAGTGAAAAAACCTCTGAAAGATCGTATTTGGGAGGAATTGGTACATTATTACCATGGATTTCGTTTATTAGTAATTGATATTAACATATGCCGTAAATTATTGTGGCGTATTTTGAATGGGAAAACTTTAAATCGTAGAGAAAATCGCTTACTTTTACGCACTACTTCAGATTTATTTCGTTTGATACCTTTTTCGGTTTTTATCGTAGTACCGTTTTTGGAGCTGCTCTTGCCACTGTTTATTAAATTTTTTCCTGGAATGTTACCCTCCACTTTTCAAACCGCAAAAGAACGAGAAGACCGTTTGAAGCAATCTGTGCAAGTGCGAATAGAAATGGTAAAATTCTTGCAAAAAACTTTGGATGAGATGGCGGTGCAACATAAAGAACATAAAAGCGAGGAAGCAAAACAATTTGACATGTTCTTTCAGAAAATTAAAAACCCCAATGAGTATGTATCGAACGAAGAAATAAATAAGTACGCGAAACGATTTGAAGATGAAATCACTTTAGATTCTCTGTCGCGTGAACAATTAATTGCGCTTTGTAGGGTATTGGAATTGAATACAGTAGGTACAACAAATTTTCTCCGGTTCCAGTTAAGAATGAAGTTACGCTCTTTAGCCACAGATGATCGTGCGATTGCTAGAGAAGGTGTGAACTCCTTAGATTTGTGGGAGTTACAGCAAGCTTGCAAGTCACGTGGTATGCGAGCATATGGGTTGACTGAGGAACGTATGCGAACTCAACTACAGGAATGGATTGATTTGTCTTTAAACGAAAAAGTGCCACCAACACTATTACTGTTATCTCGCACAATGTTGCTTTCTGATGATTCTATAACTACGGACAAACTTAAGGAAACTTTGAGAAAGCTACCAGATTCATTAGCCACCCAAACCAAAGCTGCTATTGGCGAGCGTGAAGGTAAAATAGATAACAAGACTCAGATTGAAATAATTAAAGAGGAGGAGAGAAAAATCAAGGAAGAGCGAGAAGAAGAGCGCGAAGAGGAACGTGCTAAGGCTAAGATTAAGGCTAGAACAGAACCTGAAATAGGAGAAATGATGGAAGTTATGAAAGAAAGTGATCCTATTTGCTCTGAACGTAATATGATTATTGAAGCGGCGAAAATTGAGAAAAGAATAGAAGAAGAAAAAAGTATTTCATCCAAAGATGTAGCTTTGCTCAACGAGGCCCTTAAAACTCTATCCACCGACAAGAAAATGTTAGTTGAAAAAGAAGCTATTAAAGAAATTAAGGAAGAGTTAGAAGAATATAAAGAGGATGTGAAAGAATTGAAGGAGGTTGGAAGAGCTGTGCAAGAACCTGTGGCTGAAAGTCGTGCCGCCAAATTACTCTTCAAAAAAGTTAATCGCATGATAGGGCAATTGGATAAAGTACTTGATGATCTTGAAAGTAAACATAAACAACAGTTGCAAGAGGAATATAAAGCTGAAGTAGCTACTAAGCAGGAGATTCAATCGAAACGAAAAGAGGAATTTCTTCACATAGACGAGCTGGTGCAAACGATAAAGAAAGTAAGTCTCTCGCAAGTTTTATGCGAAGAGCATATGTGTATGTATATGTAATTTCTATGCAAATTTGGATTGCAGTTAAAGCAGACTTCGGACGAATCAAAACTTACACAGATTGTCAACGTTTTAAGTAAACTGGATTCCGATAAGGACGGTGTTATAACAGTTGATGAAGTTCTTAAGGTATGTAAGTAACTTGAGAATAAACGGTTGCAGAATAAATTTTATACAAAAGTATTTTCTTGAAATTACCGCAGGTCGTTGAAGCCATTGGCCGCGAAAACGTCAAACTTAATGAAAAACAGTTAGAAGAATTGATCGCTTTACTTGATAAAGAACAACTTTTAGAAGCAGAAGACAAAATTGAGAAGGCTCTAGCGAAAAGTCAGAAAGATGCGGAGGAAGCGAAGAAAACGAACCAAGCTTTCAACGAATATCGCGAAAAAAGCGTAAATACAGTCAAGTATACTAAGCCAAACTGTAAAACGCCTACACAACCGTGCGAAGATTTATTGGATCCCGCTAAATTGGTGAAGGACACTTGCAAAGATTTAAATATTACGGATCAGAAAAATAATTTAAAAACAGATGTAAGTTGTGTATGAATTGTAATCAGATTTTGTTGTTCAACGCGAACGATAATGCTGTTTTTATTTGTCAGAAGTATATGCATTTCAAACTTTTTTAAATGATTTTTTAAATTATTTCTATTAAGGCATATGTCATATTTACTATTTTTTGTTATTGCTAATGAGACTAAGGAGGCATGCATAAGAACTCTCGCACTTTTAGACGAATTATTGAAGTTTCGGTTTTACTTATATTTATTTTCTATATTTGAATATTAACATTCTTTTCCTTTGTTCCAGAAAATCGATGTTTGCAAGAATGCTGCGATACTTGAGGCAGCCGAAAAACAAAGAGAGAAAATTTTACCCAAAAATGACAAACATTCGCCAATGCCTTCGTCATCTACTATAGCTGCACCCCCACCGCCATCAAAAGCTACCCAAATAAATTCCAAGGATAAAATGATTTGACCGAGGACGGTAAAGAGCAAAAACATGAAGAACATTTCCTATAAATTATCTCAAAATGATCTCGACACAAAGATCAAAGGCACAAGATTTGACAATAAAACTAATAATAACAACAAAACCTAAAGTAAAAAGAAAGTTCCAAAGTATATAGTATGGAACGCAAATAATTCTCGTTATCTCTTTACTTTTTAGGTTATGGTATTATTAATTTTATTGATCTCTTGATACTTATCATTAGCTCTTGTATGTCTTGCAGATTTCATTACACGATGTTTTATATTCTATTTTTCATCTGAAAACAGAGAAGCCGAGATATTAACAAGATATAAGGATTTTGTAATTAAAGAAAGGAGATAATTCGCTTGAATGATTATCGGTAAGGTCCAAATTTAATCACAAATTCCTTGTACTTGTTTATCAATAAAAATGTATATACGTATTTCATATTGTTATAAATAGCGCTTTGTAAGTTGTGTTTGAAATTTCATATAAAGATGAAACTAGAGATATTTAGTGATTTTTTTAAGTAAAAGGATTTGTTTTTTATTTTTAGGATTTATTTATTTACTTTATTACAATTGTAATTACCAAGTCCAAACGATTAAACGAAAAGGAACATGTGGAATTCTTCTTGTATATTTCAGATTGATAAAGTGCTTAATTAAAAGTTCAAAAAATTAAAAATTATATCTAATATACAATTCATTGCACAAAACTTTTTAAAGGTCAAATTTGTGTGTTGGTAACATAAATAAATATATTTTAGATACCAAAAGAAATATTTATTATTTTGGAAATAGTGAAGTCTTTTTTCAACTTAGTTGAACACAGCATATTCAATGCACATGGGGTGATGAAATCGACGAAAACAAATTTACGTTTATATAATTGGTCTATATACGGATATCTTGTATGTTAACATATTCTAACTCAATGAAGCCTATCATACCTGTTTAATTGTACGTTGCCCTTGCAACTTTGATTGTAACAAAAATTTGCTTCAAAATATCTTCTCAATATTTAATATAGCAAATCACATTTATCTACTTCAAATTTTCTCACGCGTATTTAATACGTTTGATATTTACATTTACAAAAAATATCACATCCCATTAAAACGTAGTATAATAATTAAAAAATGCAATGCTTCAATAAAAATAAATAATTGGTGTTAATAACGCAGTATATCGATAATTTCTTGGGCATGGGACTAAAAATATATTTTGAAGGGTTATATTCTTAATCTTTTTCTAGTAAGTTCAAATTTGTTTTTGTGCCAAACTGCTATTAGACTGCGATTTTTGTTGGAAAATTTGAAAAATTTGAAGTTATTTCGTATAACGACATGTGCGGAGAGAGATCATAAAAATGTTCCGATCCAAACCATTTTCAACAGCGTTAATCCTTGGACCAAAACACATCAGTGCACCAAACCTCTTCAAATTATATCAAGTTATACATAGATCGCATTGCAAATTTCTACCTTAAAATACAACTTCGTAACACATTGTTGTGGTAATTTTTCCTTTTTTTTAATCCGTGAAGTTTCTCGCACAACTTTGCCAAAACGGAGTATGTTGTATGGCTTTTGGAGGCCGTCGCCATGTTTTCGCAGCGATCAGAAAGTTGTACGTGGCGTGTAATGAATATATATTCGATTCTTATTAGACCCTTTCACTAGCGGCACTAACATTTTCGGTGAAGAGAGCACTTCAATGATATGCGAGTTTTCACGAATCTTTTACAGATTCAGTTTCTTCAAATTTCTACACTGCGCTCACACGGACGATTAAGTCGACGAAAATCTGCTCGTAATGTACGATCCGTGCCTGCTATAAAATCAACGTCAATCCTATTCCGATTCCCATCGTGAAATGACCACCCTTACACTAAACACATAGTGCCCTGTTTTACATATGTTACTGAAGCAAGCATGCCAAATTCGGACCAAGAAAACGTTGACCCCATATATCGTTGGCGACAACTTCTTGTAGCACATAAATTCGGTCGAGTTAACGCATGCCCATAGACTTTACAATTGTATTAGTACTTGACATGTTTAGGAATTAGTTGGAGAAGAAAAAGTTATCTACACCATGGGTGCCATATTTGTCGAGTTACCGCATATTCTAGTAAATAAGCAAACTGAGTTCAATTCTAAGTGCGGTATAGCGTACTTTAATTACAATTGCCCTGTGGTCGTAGCTATCAGCCAAGGCATAACGATTAACGACCGGGAGTACACCTTCCAGCCTGCGTTCGAACCATATCCCTTTTGCTACACTTCTTTCTCCCTAGCCATAATCACCTTCATAGGTTTGTAAGGGTATCTTCTAAGTTATGAGTATCGGTTTCCGTTTATGGACGCACCTTTGTTTTACCACTATTGTCCCAAACACAAAGAGTAAAGCGAAAGTGAATCGAATCCATTTGCTCTGTTTCAAAACAGCCACTATGATCAATGCCGAAGTAGATCGAAGAAGAAACAATGATTATTTTCACATTTTAGCGAGAAGTAGTATCGACACTTTTGTGTCAATGAAAGGCAAAAATTCACAAGAAAAGACGTAATTAGCCTATTAAGTTTTCAAATGTAAGTATAATTAGCATTATGATTTAGTATTTTTTATCAAAGCGCGGTGAAAAACAATTCTTTGAATTTGTACATTAAGTAATTTTTAATTTTACACGTGTAAAGAGAGTGTAAAGAGAGAGAGAGAGAGAGTCTTACTGAGATTATCTGGCCGGATTTGTGCAATTTGTTTAGAAAATCTCTTATTTAATGTTTCTGCCGTTTTCCAGCTTCTGAAGAAATTATATAATAGGTGAAATGTCGTGTACAACATTTTCTTCAACCCTTATCTCTTTTTACGGAATTGGAACACTGAATTGGAGGGGAATGGGTAAAATATTCAACTATAATGGCTTCTATTTAAGGTGTAATTAACTTATTCGAATTTTCATTAAAACTTTTTCACACTGCCGTTTATAACGGCTGCAATGATACAATTTTTTTTATTTTCGTAATGACTTCATATTTAAAATATTGTCCAAAAAAGTTTGTTAGAATCGAAAGTCGTTGGTCTTTATATAAAAACAATTTTGTTGGCATCGCAGTATAAACACTAATGCGCGATTTATTAAACAAAAGAAAATAGATCCAAGATGCCATGTATTAGTATTTTCCTCGATATTGAGTTGGTTGGGACTTACATCAGAAGATGAAGAAACTCCTGTGGACAAATTAGTAAAGACAATCAAGTGATCCATATTGTGTATACAACGGGAACAATATGATAAAGCGGAACAAATGTTATACCTTGCCCTAAGAATGATTTAAGACCGGTATATTGCTCAGTCGTGATAAAATGTCGAATAAATATCTGCACCGCTCTAGGCCATTGCGGCGGATTTTGAAAAATTACAAAATAGAAAATGAAGGTTGAAGCAGTCCTTTTATATCTATCAAAAAATAGTTTGTTAATAGTATACAAGAAAATAGTACAATTCTTTCTTCATCATTTGTAATAAGAGATAGACATGTACTTCTCTGTATACATCTTGGTAATGAATATTTACTTATCAGGCTACTCTTCAGTTTCGATCCAATATTTTATTGCAAAGCAAAGAAACACGTTTGTGAAGCTTATGTGAATTATTGGTTATATATACGACAGTGTTATATATGACCGATATTAGGTATGGCAATTATCATACATAAGAACCTTTCATAATTATCCCCAGACTAATAAAAATTTTCTTATCAGGCTCTGTTATAATGAATTGTAACAAAGAAAAATTACCAGAAAAAAATTTTATTATCACAAATTTATAAAAAGACCTAAGAGTGATTTTTATTAATATGTCAGCGCAAACGAAACAATCTAGTATTATAACTTAAAAGGTAACGCAATGTACATTGTCTGGTTGCTTTTGTTTCAAAGTTTAATTGCTTTCATCCTCGTTACAACTAATGTTAACGGTTTAGAATGGACTCAATATCATAATTTGGATGAAATCTACGAATGGTCAAATGAATTAGAAGATCGATTTTCACCTTTCGTAACTGTTTACACGATGGGTTACAGTTACGAGAAACGTCCAATAAAAGCCATTAAAATATCCAGTCGAAGCGGTAATCAGGCCATTTTTATAGAAAGTAGCATTCATGCCATTGAATGGATTTCATCGGCTGTTAGCACATGCTTTTTTAATAATTTATTAAATTCCAACGATACAAATTTGCAAGATTTATTATTGCATTATGATTGGTTTCTAGTACCGGTTATGAACCCTGATGGTTTTGTTTACACCCATGAAGTTAATCGTTGGTGGCGTAAAAATCGCAAACCGACCGGTGTTTCAAATGCAACTGGGCCTTGTTACGGCACAGATTTGAATCGTAATTTCAATTATGAATGGAGTAAGAGTGGCTATCAAATTAATGATCCTTGCGATCATTGGTATCATGGAGCAGCACCTGATACAGAACCTGAAATATTAGCCTTACAGAATTTTATAAATGGATTCCCAGATAATTATATACGTTTGTACCTGGCCTTGCATTCATATGGTAATTTTGTGCTCCTGCCTTATGGTCATACAATTGAAATATTTCCCCCAAACTACGATCAAATGATGCGGATAGCTCAAGGCTTTGCTGAAGCAGCACTAGTAAGATACAATACCACCTTTAAATATGGAGCTTCAGGGCTATTGAATTGTAAGTGATAAAAAGTTTAGGATTTGTTCAAAATTAACATTTACGGGTTTTTTTAGATTCAGGTTATGTATCTGGCGACGCTAAAGACTGGGCTTACGGAATGAAAAATATACCATTTGCGGCGACCATAGAATTACGCGACAGTGGTCATTACGGCTTTCTTTTGCCAGCTGATCAAATTATCGAAGTTTGTAATGAATTCACTGATGGCATGGTTGGTCTAATCAAAGCTGCGGAGAAGGAAACAATCCTCATACCAAAAATTTAATTAACGTAGAGTAATAGAAATACAAGAACACTAACAGTTATTCCAAAGAATATTGAGCCTAAAAAGAGAGATAGCCTTTGCTATCAACAAAATAACAATACAGTTATGATGTCTACTTAAATAAACTGTTACTATACAAAATGAGAGGATTAATTGAATTAACTCAAGGAACAAGTTATATCAAATTTCTAAATGATAGATTCCGCATATAATGCCCTTTCAATATTCCTACCAGGTAAACATGAAATAGGAATTTTTGTATAGAAAACACGTGGTTATTGTATGAAAATGATAGGAAATATTTTACTCGAAGTATTGCCCATCATTAGACATACATTTTTCCTGTCTGTCGGGCAATTTGTGGATGCCACACCAAAATGATGCCAATCTGACTCCACCGGACACACAGAACCAGCTTTCTTGCCAAGGCGAGTCGATCTTACCGTCGATATTGATGTCTAACCATGAATTGTCGCGTCTGTGTTTCTTAATATAAATACCGCCTTGGCAAAGATAAAAAGGAAGGTAGCGTCAGCCACATCTTCGTTGTGAAAAAAAATTTTGGTTCTGCGATATAACTTGATATTACGACTACTTAAATGTTTGCATATGTCCAAACTGTGGAAAAAAAGGCAACTCCAGACATGCATGTCCCACACGCATGGTGTTGTGTAGCTATTTCTTAAATATTTCATTGGATTCATCTATTGGGAAATTGAAATAATTTTCATTATTCGTTGAAAAAGAATTATTGCTAACAAACAAAGTATTGCCCATCGCTGTCAAAAAACTAAAGGTGTTTTCTGTTGAGTCGAATACTTCAGGTCCAAGATTCTTGTAAATCGTTCAAAATCGGAAGAAACTTTCTGTGAAGGACATAGTAAAAGATTTGATGAACATTAAGGAAATTTGGCCCTCTATTCCCATCCTAATTGTATTCGCTGGCGCTCATTAGTTACTTCCTCAATAAAATACAGTCAACTGATCCCACTAAACGGATTGTTACATCCGAAAAAAGCGACACTCTTTAAGTAAGACAAATATAAATTGAGTTCCCACCAGAAACCAGAATTTTCCATTCGAACAGATACGATTTCATAATTTTTCGCTATACGATTGACACCTCAATCTGATCTTTGTTGATTTTATCACTTCGTTCTTTATCAACTTGTGTTGTGTCTCTTATCTTTTTTAACAGGGAAGCAAAAAAAAACTGAGACTTGCTTCATTTTATAAATTTATTATTTATGCTCTTTTTTTTTCATTCTAAAATACAATAAATTAATCAATAAACAATTCAATTTAAATACATTTTTCAATTTTATTAACATTTTTAAACATGATTTTCAATTTTTATTTTCAAAGTAAGTAGCAGTGCACAAACTTGGAGCTATCCCCATATAAAAATGTAAATAAAAAGATGCAAACGATAACTGAGACTTATTTCATTTTATAAATGTATTATTCAATATTAAAATAATATTAAGGGGCCCTGTAGTGGATCAGGTTTTGGTAATACATCCAAAGAAATTCATAGAAGATTATCCAATCGTTTTATTTAAAAATGGAAATTATCATAAATATTACAGATATGGAAGATGTTCTTCAAATACTGGACAATGTAAATACGAATGATAATAAAATGTCTTCTACAGATTTCGATGGTTTCGTATCAAAGGTCGCTACCTATGATATACAAAAGTCCAATCAAAGTGATTTGTGGTGTTCAAATTTACATATTGTTATGGACTCGATTAACTTCTTATATAAAAACGAAGAAACACTGAACTGAAGTCAAGTGCTTAGCAATTTTGTTAGCTTTCATACGGACCGTACGTATTTATCGCCACTTTTTCTTTTAGCCAATTATCTAAATGCTGAAGAAGATGAATTTGTTTATTATTTTAATACACGGCCTAAAACGGAATTTTATACTTTACCTCAATGGATTAGCGTGCCGAAATATTTTGATCAAATCTTTATATGAATAATAATATGTTTATTAATCGTTGGAATTCAACCGATAAAAAAATGTCCGGTATTGTTATGACGTTATGGGCTAATTTTGCAAAATGCTCAAAATCAACTGCTATCAATATCTATCTGAAATGGAACGCTTTCACTCAAAGTAATCAAACATATTTAGTAATCAATGAGGATTTCAATTTGAAATCTATAACGGGAAATTATAAAATTAATTTTTGGAACGAGTATTATCCTAAACTATTGGATTTCACCATGGAATGTTGCGCTTCCCAAAACAAGAATAATAAATCTTAAGATCTTCAAAGTTTCATTTTACTAATAACGTTATCAATAAAGGTTTAATATATAATTGTATGTTTTACTCCTTCAGAAGATTGCTAGATTCTCCATGTGCAAAAAGTATTACTTTGGATACTCGAAAGTGGAATGAAACAGAAAGAAGAAAGTGATTATACCCCCATCTTTTGGCACACACACACACGCAGCGCATTAAAAATTGAAAAATTTTTTACTTAACAGACATTAATGGAATCGATCAATCGGCCCCGTACAAATTTGCAATTAAGACAACTTGAGACAAAAACGATTAAAGGAATGGGATAGATATTATCTTTAAATTTATTAATCAATAATTATAATAACTCAAATGAGTTGTGAAAGAAAATAAATAAAATAAATTAAAGAAGAAGAAAAATAAACAGAAATTACATAATTATTAACCACAATCGCGAATTATAGAAGATCCTGATTGCTGTTCTGAACATATTCGTATTGGTAATAGCTTCGATATTAGATGGCAGCGCATTTTATAATTTTACGGTGTTACCAAAGGAATAGTCTTACAGATCTCAAACGCTTATGATCCGGAAGAATTAGATTTGTTTAACATCGAGATCTGACGAACCGAATTTGCTTGTGCAAACGGGACGCAAGTATAAATAAATTTATGAATAAAGATCTGATGTTAGGGAAGGATGGATGACTAGAGTCATTCAACATATTTGGCACAACCAACTGAACTTTGGCTCCATACGATAATATTTTTCGAATAAAAGATAATTTATTTTTATTTTATGCGAATTTGTTGAATAGTTTTTAATTTGTTTTTTTTAAAGATGATGACGTCTCACTCATTGAATTGTCAAGCTGTAAGGAAATCAAATGTCTAGAGCAAAGACGTTCCGGCATATGTTTGGATGAAGGTTCATGTTCATCGGTTGTATCCACAACTTTACAGACGACAATGTCCATCAGCTCTTATTCAAGCAGAACGGACGACGAATGCGCGGAAACGAAAATTAAAATTTGAAATGAATTGTAAACGGACATATACCGAGAATACAGGACTTGAACGAAAGGAGCAACCAATGCAAACACAGCAAGAGCGTGGCAAAATTGGAGCCAAAACGAGCAATGATAAGATAGTTATTAAGACCCTTATTCCACTTCTGTAAAAGATCGACATTTGGGAGCTTTTAAAAAAAAGCTATTTCCTACTTTCTTTCTCGTCACTGCAATCGAATGTAACTTCTGTTCGCTCTAATTAATGAACTTTACATATAGACTGTGATATTTAGGTTTTCGTTTCATGATCATAAGATTGTATTTAATTCACTATTCTAACCTGCACATATATGTACTTTTTCTAAATAAGTAAAAAAAAATAGATGCAATAATTATATTTTTCTTTAAATAAATAAAAAAAATGTATAAGAATTTTCAGTTATTTTTAGTTTTTTTATTTGAAACAAGATTTAAGGTATTGGCTCACATCTTTATCTGAATTTTTTATTAAGATAAAGAAGATTTTTGCGAGCAAAATTAGTTCTCCTTTTTATATCAGGCTCATCGCTTTCAGTGATTCCTCTGCTGCGTTTTAAACATGTTTCAATTGTTTTTTTTTTGAGACAAGGGATTATTCTTTTTAGAAATAATCTGATTTTTTATATCAAGTAAACTATCCTCAGCACTCGCACTCTCATTTAATTCTTTTAGCAAACCTTCTAGACGTTTCTTGCCTTCCTTAGATAAGGAGATGTCTTTTCCGTTGGCGGTTCGAAAACCTGTCTTATCAGTTATTTGCACGCTATTGTCAGTGGTATTTTTAAATTTTGTTTCAATGGTTTTAACCGATATTCGATTGGTTATCTCTTTGGGTTCAGTTCCAAACTCCGCCGTTTTATCTACTTCGGCTAAGCTCTTTTTGAGACTTATTACTGGAATATTTGAAGTCGAATAGTTGAGATGTAAATTTTGTTGAATATGTAGCGATTTTGAAACAGTTTGTTTGGATTTATCATCAACAGACAACAACGATGTATCCTTTTCTTGTAGACATGATAACTGCAACCCTGTTACGAGTTCTACATTGTCTTCACTAAGAAACCATTCACTTAATAACGATATTAGCAAAATCGTTTCCATTCTCCCCATTTTGCTCTTCGCTTTCAGTTTTCATCTCATTTGCGGATAAGTTATCAGTACGTTTGGGATAATAGTCTTCTTCTTTGACACGTTTAGAAGATGTTTCAATTGTTTTTTTTTTTTTGAGACAAGGGATTATTCCTTTTAGAAATAATCTGATTTTTTTATATCAAGTAAACCGACCTCAGTATTGTCGTCACTGGCACTTTGATTTAATTCTTTTAACAAACCTTCCAGCCGTTTCTTCTCTTCCTCAGATATGGAGATGTCCTTGCCGTTAGCGGTTCGAAAACCTGTCTTATCAGTTATTTGCACACTATTGTCAGTGGTATTTTTAAATTTTGTTTCAAGGCTTTTAACCGATATTCGCTTGGTTATCTCTTTGGGTTCAGTTCCAAAATCTTTCCCTTGGAAAGACTTAGGATGTTCCTTCTCTTCCGACATTGCGTTTTGGTTATTATTTGGCGTTTGGATATGTAGATGAGTAAGCGAACTCTCCCGGTTATTTATCTTTATTGACTCCTTTTCATTTTTCAATTCTTATTCAATAAAAATTGCTTTTATTGAACGAAAGAAATTTTCTGCTAATTGTTTATCTTTTTGTGGACCCAGCAGCTTTCTGTTACCTGTTTGATATAGCAATTCATTATTAATTTTTTTATCTTTAAATTCTTTAAATAATTACTTATATCAAAACATTGGTTACTAAAAATCAGTAAAAAAAAATATAAATATTAAACCCTTACCTTGTGTTTGATATTTTTTTAATGGTAGCACAGGTTCAATAAAAAAACTTTCTTTGAATTGTTCATTCTGGTTTAAGATTTGTTGCATATCAATAGATGTAAAAATATCATAGTCATCTTCACCCCAATTTTTGCTTGGGTCACTTTTACCATGATTAGATGGCACTGAAGCCAAAAATTTATAGATTATACAGTTTCATTTTTCATATATTTTAGAAGTAGTCAAAACTTATTCTGCTTTACTTTAAATGTTTCCTCTTCTCCGATGCCGTCGTGGTCACGATGTGAAGCTATTTAACAAAGGAACGTGCAAAGTTAGAATTGTTTTAAAAACAAATCTTTCAATAGAGACTTACCGTCTGACTTTTTGGAACTAAAATCAACTAATTGTTCAGCAGTTAAAGTATCTTCGATAGGTACTAAATCCCCTTCATCGCTATTGTCGTCATAGTTAACAATGAATTCGAGTTTTTCCTCCAATTTCGTTCTCATCTCCTTTTTAAATTTAAGACCATAGCAACGTTTAGGTTTCTCCAAGAGAATAAATAAAGGACTTCGTTCCAACGCTTTTAACCTACTCGCAGGCGATGTTATGGGACTGTTGAAAGGCGATGTAGAAAAGTCATCGTATATCATATCTACTATTGTTTTGTTGTTGCTCTCATTGAGAACTTTTTCTGCTTCATTGCAACATTCGATTAACTCCGTATCACTGATATTAATTTCACTTTCGTTAGTCCACAATTCGGCAGATTGTGATGCTAATTCCTCACATGTTATAAATTTTTGGGATGTAGTAAATTTCTCAAGATTCCGTTTAGTTGCCGGTGTTTGTGCCTAAGAGTGCCTATCGGTTAAGGATATTAATTCATCTTCGTATTGTTTTATATTTCTTGCTGTAGCATTATCTTTAGAAATTACAAATGTAGCTACAAAATGGAAAATGGTTACAAATTTAAATCACTATTGCACATGCAAGTACTTACATATATTTTCAGAAACTTCTTCATCGTCAGGATAAAACGAAAATGGAAGTTCTGCAAATTCTTCCTTGATAATTTCTTTCTTGAAACTCACAATAATATTAAATTTCGATATTTGGATGCTTCTAATTAATTGGAAGTAAAGTTTCTGTATTAATAAATCTGTGCCTTCTGTGTGTTTTTTTTAAGTTTACTTGTATGTACACACAAAATTACTTCAAAATAATAAATGCCGTTATGTTAAAATGTTACACATAATTTTTTTATCATCTGGCATGGCTGCAAATATTTTGCCATAAATGCTGGCAACTTAAGTAATATTTTTATTTTTAAAAGTATTCTTTGCTTCTTTGTCTTTGGCTTTGACATTTTCAACTACGAATTAACCGCTGGTGTTCGATCAACGCACATGTCTGCGTTTAAATAGACGCCATTTTCATTATATGTTGAAGGTTATTTATGTATTGTAAATCTTTTTGAAATTTAATAAATTTTTCCAAGAAGTGATAAACAAGTAATTGGGCACTCATTATGCATACGAAATGGAAAATAATTTTGCTAATTAATGGGCAGATCGGATCCATTAATTTAATATTTTCCAATTTGTCTCAAATTTTTTAGGCATTATCATTGAATGCTTTATTCCCATAATTATGTCAGTTTATCTTTACTGACGAAGGCAAACACTATTTAACAACTCAGACCGAATGCCAGAATATTCTATAAACATAACAGGCATCGCATGCGATGAAAAATTTCTCCATTTACCCAATACTCAAAAGAAGACATTATTGCCATAATTATGTTCCAAGTGTCGATGAATATTTGAGAAGAGAAAACAAGAAATATGTTTAAAATTAAAACGAACATATATAGTCGGCATAGAAAGTCAAAGTCAACAGCACTTAAGCACGAAAGGTGATCGACCCATAGAAATTGAATAACGAGTCAAGATAATATGTATGAGAAACGTTTAGGCGATCATTCCTTACGTTTAACATATGAACAGGTTAATCGAGTGCGTAACATGAAAACAATTGGTATGATGCTCTTAGGTTTTCAATCAAAAGCTGAAATAGCAAAAATTTTGTATTGCAAACCATGCAATTTTATGTGTCCGGATGATCGACAAATTTTGGGATCGAAGCAGCTTTTCCGTGCATTGTGGGAACGTTTACTTACCTTATGCAAATTACGTAAGGCATGTAGATTTCAAGGACTGGAATTCGGTGGAAAATCAGGACAGCGATGAAGGTGTTGCCGTTTGCGAGAAACTAGTGCGCAAATTACACTTGGAATACAAACCTAGCCTTTTTAGCGATCCTGAACTGGATCACTTGCAGAGTAAACTCTTAGCCTTGGCATTTCATCAAACCTTTGAAACAGAAGGCTCGCAGTGTTTCCCCGATCTTGAATCTTGGATTTATTGCCGGAGTTTGAAGGAATATTTGGTGTAGATGAAGAACCAAGAACTAAGAAGAGAGGTGCTAATACTTCAGCAGTAGCGAATGCCAAGGCCAAAATACCTAAGCTAATAGCAGAAGATTTAAAGAAGAAAGATTATGTTCTACAAATGATAAATAACAAATCATTGGATTCGTGTACTAAGCAACAATTACTGCAAATACTGGAAGAACATTTCAATAAAAAAATGCCCAAAAAATTAAAAAAACCGGATCTGTTAGATTGTATTTATGGTTTAAATAAATGAAATATACACGTCAAAAAGTTTAATTTTTAAAAAAAATAAGAAATGTGCAAAATTTTCTTTAAGCATTGCATAGTTGGCGAGGGAAAGTTTCCAAATTTAATTTTACAATTATATGCTGCCGAATACTAGAGTACGATCAAAAAGATCTACTATTCACCCTCATAAAAGAAATATTCAATCAGCTTTGCTCTTAAAATATAAAGTAGACCTGAATTTTTTTTTTAAGGGTCAAATTCAGATAGGGCTTTTTCAGTTTTTTTATACTTTCTTATATGAAAACCGAAACTTTTGCTTTTCTTTGCAGCATTCTAAACCGGACAAATATATTGATGTTGATGCTACTAAATTGAAACCTAGCCCGAATTGTGTTCGCAATATTTTAACTTTAGAAGAGCGTGTAGCCGCTATAGAAGCCTATTATTTTTGTCCTATGTATACGAAGGTTGCCCGTATGTTTAACTGTAGTTTGGAACAAATTAAGAATATTATAGCGAATCGCGAAGCACTTATGAAATTTTACGAGGCCACTAGAAAACATCGTCCGCAAGCATCCGCTGTTAAGTCTAACGCATTTCGGAAGCCCAAGGCGCTTACAAAGCCATCACATTATAAATCGATCAAATCCCGGGCCGCTTTTTGCCAGACAATTCTTATAAAGACACTCCATGTAACTACTAGCTTTATTTTTGTCGGGAAAACGAAAGTTAGCTTTCACTTTTTTTCTATCGTAAAACAGGCTGGTTATCGCCTATGACTATCTCTTTAATTAATGCAATCTCAAATTTCAATTACAACACTGTTGTGCATAAAACCAATCATGTTTTATTAACACGAATGATGATATTCTCTCGATGGTAGTTTTTTCATCATAATAATTAAATAAGTAAATCGCTCTCTTTTCTCGTTCTTAAGGTGCTAATTGGTTTTTTTTTTCTCTGTTTGCTACATTTTAATGCTTTTGTGATTTAATTATTTGATGATCGATCATCATCGAATTATATTAAAAAAAGAAAAAAGTCGAAAAGTGAAATATGTATATTTTAGATTTTAATATAATGCTGAATAAAAAATGTGAACTAATTCCGAAAGGATGTGTAACGTCTACAGATTTTAGCAAAGTTTTAGCTCGCTACCAAATACTTAAGGATGATATTTTAGTTAAAGACGGTACGACAGACTTGTGTTCTAAGATCTTGCAAGCGCCTGCGGAATATAAGGAAATGTTAAACATATACGGAGCACCTAGTAAATGCCCAGTACAGAAGATTAGTACTAGATAAAGTAGTCCAGAAAATATATAGAACTATTTAGAAGCTAGAATAGCTTAATAATTATTCAAAACGTTTATATTTAAGTGAAAAATCTGTAATGATGATAAAAAGCTTAACTTGTCGATATATAAGAGTCATTTAAACATAGCCCGTGGCCATAGAATGATCAATTCGAGTATAGAACATGATACGGTAAGAGAGATGAATTGTGTATCTGCACATTAAAAGTATTAATGATTTTCTTTTTTATATTTTAAGGGAAAATCATGTTTTCATTTTGACGTGGAAATCGTTAAAAAATAAACAAATTTATTTTGTTATTTACTCTTCAGAAAATCTCTAGCTTTACGGATTAGATACTTTCTTAATAAAATAGCGAGGAAATAAACTACATTAATTAACATTAAAAGGAAATTCACATTTTTCAATTTCCTTTTTGAAGAAAAATTTTTATATTTCACTATATTTCACTCGCGCAATTTAAACCAAACTGTCCTAATGTTACCTTACCTTGACTGCCAGCGTTGTAACTGTCGAAATGCAGGACGCCTCCAAAAAATTGAATATATCGATTACCATTGCTTCAATTTGAATCTGTACGGAATCCGTCCTCTTAACACTTTATTGTTCCCATCGCGATTGAAATTGTTAAGATCTCTGTAAAAGGGTTCAAGTTCAAAGTTAAGTGAACATAAGAACGTAGGTACAATTAATACATACAAAAATCTTCTATTTTCGTTATAGCTTTCAAAGCTAGTACAAATAATTGATACGTCAATGCGCCTGAACAGTCTAGAAGAACAGGAAGCTAATCCAAAAAGACGGCTAAATGCAGCAATTTAAGTTACCGCTGAAAAAGTCTCTATTTTTAAATTATAATGGAAGTTGATTCTGTTTTAACTCATATTATAAACCGTTTTTCTAAATATTAATTCGCGTGCACTGCATTCTGGCTATTTCTAGCTTGCATGCCGATTGTATCTCAATTCCAAAATTTGTAGTTTATAATTATAAAATATACAACAAGCCAGAAAGTTATAGCCACCATCAGGTTTTCTTCAAACCCACAAAAAAAGAAGAAGAAAAAGTGCAATTTCGGTACTGTCTAATATCGGAGTTAACGAATTTTTTCCATTCAGATGCTGTGCATGAACATTTTTATCGTATCTATTTAACCGTATTTCTCTACATATAGACAAATAGTCTTAGCTTTTTTTTCTTAAATTTTCCCCTTAAATTAAAAATATAGATATGTATAAACGTACTACGCATAATAAAGTAAACAAATTTTTATTTCAAAGGTTGAACAAAATATATTTAGGTTTGTTTATTATACCCAAAACCGAAAGTGAAGAGCATATTTTCATTTTGTCATTTCGTTTGCAAATCCCAGAAGAAAACCTTGGAGACCCCACAAAGGATATATATTCTAGATCAGCATCAAATTTGGAATCGATTTAACATGCTCGTCTGTCCGTCTGCCTGTGTAATGTCTGTGGTAAGCATTCTCCTGGACGAAAAAAGAAGATATCGGCTTTAAATTTGGCATGAACATTGGAAGTTCATTCACAAACATTGCTATTGAAAATGGGCTAATTCATCAAAGGACACGCCCATACTACGACGTAGACTAAGAACACCTCTTGCTTTGGAAGCAAAAAAAAAATGAATTTTTGCCATAGCAGATAGAATTATAAAGATTTCCAAAAATGCTATCCCGTAGTCTCTGTGCAAAATTGGAAAGGATAGATTACACCCATTCGATATAATAGAATATAGAAATTTAAATTCTTTTGTGAAATGCTGCTAACATTAAGAAAGTTGCTCCTGGAATCACATAAAATGTACATATCTTTGAACAGCATGAAAACCACTTAGACGTATCCGTCGGTACGTCTGTCCATCTGTTTGGTTAATTAACTATCTAATGTCTGTGACAAGCATTGTCCTAGCCGCAAAAATGAAGATATTGGCTTCAAATTTGTCAGAAACATTGGAGGTTCTTTCATCTATGGTGGTCTGCCACAAGGCATCTGCCTGAACCCTATTCCCTTTAATTTGTACACGCAGATATGCACCAACTTCAAGACTGCAACACTTTTTTTTCGATATGCTGATGACTTTCTTATAGTCTCGGTAGGCATGTCTTTTAACGATTCAGTAGAGAATCTCTCTACTAAAGCCAATCTTTTTTATAGGAAATGTGAGAAACTTAATTTGTCTTTTAATCCTAGCAAAAAATCATCTATCTTACAATCAATGGAGTAAAAGCAAATCGGAAAACGTCCAACAGATTTCGTGGAACGATTTTAAAGTCAAGTTTTTCCTGTCACTTTTCCTATCAGAATGCATTCCAATATTGTTAACCCGGTTCAAATGTTATCAATCTCTTAACCAGCAAACATGCAGGTTTATCTCCAAATAAAGCGATCAAAATCTACAAGTCGTTAATCCAATCTAAAATAGAATTTGCATACTCAATTACATGCAGTCTGCCAGAATACTCAATAAAGAAAATTCGGATCTTTGAAAACAAACATCTAAAAAGATGCACTGCTCTCCCCATCGACACTAGTCCGTATTCTGCAAGTCATTGCAGGTGAACTTCCGGTGGCAGAGAGAGCCCTGCTCCTTACGGCGAAAGAGTTGGTGAAGCTGATGGCCATCAGATCTGCGCTTTTTATAGAGATTGAGAATATAAACCCAATCCCTGTCTGGGACTTTAATTCTTACAACTGTATTGCTGTTCTTAGTTTATTATCCTCTTTATCTTCAGCCAAATGTAACCTCCCTTCTTCAACCCTAAAATCCCTCTGCTATCAGAGGTTTGGATACTATCGTAATAAATGTTTCGAGATTTATGCCTCTGACGACTCTGTTGACAATAACATATCTAGATATTCGGCGGTAAGGTATCGGCAGGACGCGCTCTGCCAGGTCAGAATTTTAGAAAAGCTGTCCTTATCTTTCATGGAACTTCTTGCCATAAAACATGCTGTCTCGTTTGCACCAGTCAATGGAGACAAGAAATTTGTGATTTTCTCTGACAGCAAATCTGCGCTTCTTCTTATTGACAAGAAAGATCCTTTTAATGCTCATATCTATGATATACTTGATATGCTTAATAATACAACTTTGTATGGATACCCGGTCATTGTGGTTTCCATATAAACGAGAAAGCTAACCATTATGCAAGAGAGGCTCAAGTGGACGGTGAGATTCAAACTGTCAAATATCCTCCTCAAGAGGCTTCACGCACCATGCGTAATACCTTATTAAGAGAGAGAAAAGCAGAATTTCAAAATATTGCACGAAGCAAACTATATCAACTCTTCTACAAACTCCATCAGTCTGTTTCCTTCAAGCCATTTCTTGATTCGTCGCTCTCAACCTGGGAGATTAAGACTCATCATCAATCACACTTTTGACAAACCCTATCTGAAGCTTATCCGAGCTGTTGACAATGATACAAGTGCTACCTACTCGATAGTTGAATCGGCTGATCATGTCATTTTTAGATGCAAACATTTTGATATCTTAAGGCAGTCTTACGCCATCTTCGCTACTTATCATAGTCACTTCGATATCTTTCGTGCTTGCAAGTTGGCAGATCTTAAGGAACTAACTTCCCTTATTAGAATTGCCAATTTTTACTTCTAATTCATTTCTATATCATTACTTGTTTTATGTTAACGAAATATACCTTTTATTTAGTTTATTCAGTTCCATGTCTGAATTTCGGCCTTTCCCTATGTGGACTCCCTTTCTCCTTCATTTATTCCTTTAATTTTTTACAAAAACCCAGACATAAACTATTCACATATACTTCATCATCATAAAACAGCTGATCGGATTAATATCTGCTGTATAGCTGCATAATACCCTGAACTTTTCATCAAATCTACGATAACTACCTCAAGTTACTGGATATATAAGCCTACAATAAAAGGCTTCCTCCATTATAAATTTCAACAAACCAAAAAAAAAAAAAAAAATTTTTTAAAATGAGAGTTACGTTAGCTTTTTTTTCTCAATTTCGAAAATGAGTCCAAACTCCTTTCAAGAAAAACAACATGATGAAATTCAATGATTGTTTTTATTGCAATTTTTATATTATTTTAAAATTTGTCTATTTAAATTTTTATTTCAATGTCGTCAAATCTAGGCAGCTGGCTATTACGTCTAAATAGATAAAGATCTTTTCACAAATATGAGTGGGTGTCGCGAATTTTTTGGCTTTTGTACAAGTACTTTAAAATCGCACAGAATATGCATGCATATTATGTTAATTTTATCTGATGTAGATTATGAATAATGAACAAAACACACACTTTTTTTTTCTTTCGAAAGAATTTGAGTTCTCAGTTTATATTTTCTTGTTCCCAATTTATATATTCTTGTAGTCGATGTAGCTTGTTTTCGATATCAAGAATTTCCAAAGTTTTGGCTAAGTTTGAAACTAATATTTTAATTTTTACAATCAGAGGAGACTGATTACTGCTAGCAAACATGTAGACAAGCTTGCGGATGAAAATATATGCCAAGAAATACATACACTTTGTCCAGCTTACTTCCTTGCAAACATTATTACAAAGCTACAATTCTTCGGTGAGTTTAAAAATGTTAGAAAGTAGCATTATCAGATTATAAATATTAAAGGAAAAGGCGTGTAAAACATTACCAAGTTTTAGAATTTTATGTCACATATTTCCAGCCCAAGGGAAAAGAACCGTCCCTTATTTATGAATAGTAAGAAATATGAAAAGCATCGCCTTCATTACTTAGACAGTTTAATTATGGTGATGCTTTTTAGAAACTGCGAGCATGCGAGTGAGATTATTATTACCTAGAGCTAGATTATTTTACGAAGAGGCAACCATTTTAGACAAAATACACGCATTTACAGCAATACGTCATGATATGTACAGTGCATTTAATAAATACATCAATTTTTCCAAGAAGATTCTATTTTCGAGTTGATCGACAAAGGAAATGCGGATATAGTAAAATTTAGAAAAAGCGATTTGTGCATTTTATTACGCATAATATGTTTGTATATATAGATGAAATAAAATACATTTATATATAAAATATGAATTTTACGGCTATCTTAGTTGTTAACTCATTACATTGGAAAATTTACCGTACACTATTGAAAATTTTGTGACACCGTTACATGAAAGTAATGAAACTCACAATCACCAGACGCCTTGCAAAAGGTTAGTACCAATTTTTAAAACTGATACTAATTACGTGATGAGATAGATAATATAAAATAGCCAAATTGCCGGAGAACCATTATGCAAATTGTCGCATCGGGGAGCACTTACGCAAATGTCCGTCTCGAGGAACATTTACGCAAGTTGCACAAAATATTGGTGCAACGAGGAACAAACTTGGAAAGTAATTGTGAAAGCTGTGAAAAGCTGTGAAAATTTTATGCTTTTGCTTGTTTTTATTATAAGTAAGAAATGAGAGTAGTTCGTTGAATTAAGCTGCTTTTGATTGAATTTTAATTAATCTTTTAATTTTTAAGTTTTTTAATATGTTTCCTGGTGTACAAATGACATCTAAATGGAAACGTAATATCTATATGTATATATATATGTATACATATATCTATACAATAAATAGTGTCTACAATAATAATAATGCTATTAGATGAGAAACCTCAGTCAGTTTTATACGCAGCGCATGAGAAATAAATTGAAATGTCACAAGCTGTCATTTATCCAATTAATAATAATATTTATGCAGACTATTAACAAATAACATTTAACACATACAGTGGGTAAAAGCCAAACTCGTACACCACAACATTTTTTTTCTTTGTCCGATTTTTTTATACCCAAAATATAATTTGAGAAAAGTTCAGTATTAATTTTTTATAGCTTATTTCACTAACTTTTAATAACAAAAACCAAAAAAGAAAAATTTTGATTTTTAACAATATTATT
>KK351202.1:370733-397793 GCA_000671755.1 Glossina brevipalpis
AATAATATTGTTAAAAATCAAAATTTTTCTTTTTTGGTTTTTGTTATTAAAAGTTAGTGAAATAAGCTATAAAAAATTAATACAGAACATTTCTCAAATTATATTTTGGGTATAAAAAATCGGACAAAGAAAAAAAATGTTGTGGTGTACGAGTTTGGCTTTTACCCACTGTAGATGGATTATTTGGAAATTTTTAAAAATTCCTCTGCATTATAAATTTCGAACGAGCTAAATGGTAAATGCTGCTGCCAACTGTCTTATGAAATACAGGTAAGTCTCCTACAACGCGGTTTCGCTACAATGCGGTTCGCAAAATGCGGAAACTTCCTATAACGCGGTACTCCTATAACGCGATTTTCAAGAATCTAGCCTCTTTGATTTTTACACTACATAATTTAATTTTAGAAGAAAGATCGCCTATCTGCATGTGTATTATCTCTTCAAAGCATGGCAAAGTTACAACGGAATTTTTTTAAAATTTTGTTGAAATCGTTGGAACGTCACTTAAAGAAATTTGTCAATCAACACTAAAAGCTTGCTGGAAAGCACTATTGCCGGAGGCAGCAGTTCAGGAAACTGTTGCTAATCCAGTGGAGGATGAATGTAGAAACGTAGTGAGGTTGGCGAACGTAATAAGAGGCGATGGATTTGAAGAGATTACTGTAGAAAATATTCGAAAATTAGTTACGGACGACGAATTAAATGAAGCAGATTTATTGGCAATGACAAATCGACTGAAGATACCTCCGACGTTCCAATGCCAAAATTGAAAACGTTTTACTAAAAAGTGTAGAGAAAATTTTAAATCTGGCGAATGATTTGGAAGAGTGTGTTTTAGAAAACGATCCTCTAAGGGATAGAGCAGAAATGTCACAAAAGAAATCTTAAAAATAATTTATCCGCCTACCAGGAAATCTACATAGACTTACGAAATAAGGGAAAACATCCTTCAACAAAAGATTTTTTTAAAACCGGTAATCGCTGAAAGAATCAGTCTGAAAATGGATCAAGCTCGGAATTTGAATTAGCATAGATATGAGCAAAACCTTTGAAACACACTCAAATTATAATATGTGATGTAGAGGAGGGAGATTTGTATAAGCTTGTGATTTTAATATTCGTTTAATTTAATGTTAAGTAGAGTTGAAATTGTGTTTTTATTTGTTTTTTTACATTTTATTTTTTTTTGCGCTGCTTAAATAAATGAATTGATAGTAAATTTATTCTCTTATAATGAAATGGATAAATAGAAAAATATCTCAAATAAAAAAAATTTTTTTTTGATTAGGAACATATCCACCCTTTTTGAGCAGGATCTAAGTCTCCTACAACGCGATTTCCTATAATGCGGAATTTTTCAGGAACCTATTGATCGCGTTGTTGGAGGGTTACCTGTATTACTAGGATTTCTGTGACAATAACCGTGAATTGTGACTAACTTATAAGAAGAAGAAGAAAATGATGGTAAATTGCTTTAAAAGTATTCTGAAATTGTATAAGAAATTAAAAACTTATTTAATTTTTTTTGTGGTTTTTTGAAAGCGGATGGAGAAAACCCATTCGCAGAATAAACTGATATGTCCAATAGCTGAAAAATGAAATAGAAAAATGATTTATTAATTTAATGATTAATCGTGATTGGTAAGTGCGTAGCCAAAGAACTTTTAGCCAGTCAACAGCTTGATACGAAGATGGGTGTAATACTTGTATTCAAGTATGTTCAGTTACCGCACAGTCTTTTCAATTAAAAATGTGATAAACATTGGTTAGAGGGAAAGAATAAACATGGAACATGAAAGAAATATTAAATGTAAACACTAAGCATGTAACAAACTTTATATCAATATAAGACATTTGTATAGGTAGTAGAAAGTTCCTTGCTTGCAACACATCGTTTCAAAAATATGAATGAATTGTTATTTATGTCTTTTGCAAAAATGTGCAAAATGGCATATCCCTACTTTTAATAATTGGTTAAACTATGAAGAGATTTATAAGCAATTCCACCAAGTGAAAGACGATGCAGAACAGTTTTTTTTATATATATTTCTACTTTTATAATTTCAAACGTTTGATTTTGTGTGCAGTTATGGGAAAAGGTGCCTGTCCCATTCACTAATTACAAAAGAGTTCTTAGCAAAACTTTACGCAGTTCAGATTATAAGTCACTCAAAAGTGTGTATTTAGTTAATTGAAATTTAATTAATTAATTTCGGAGAGGTCAGATTAAATTAATATATCTAATAAAAGACAGCAATAAAAAATATGCGTAGAAAGTTGCAGTTAGCATCCAACGACAGGGTTGTTAGGAGAGACAAATTTGCAAATGGTTGAGACGCGAGATTAAATTGCAAATTTTCGAGAGGAGAGACAATATCTCCGTTTTAGTCCACCTTCTAATTGGCAACCGAGTGGAGTGTTTGAAATCGTATGCAATCATCTACACAAACACTTGAAAAATAAAGTTTGCGGTAGCGAAGATTTTACTACCCGTTCATATGATCCTGGTTGAAAGCCTAGGCGTCTCAATACGAAACTAATATGTATGCGAACTCATAGTTGCATTTGCATTTGAAAACTTTGTTTTACTCTAAATCATTTTTCTTGATGTTTATTTGGGATGTAAAAAACATTCAAATTAAGTGACAATAAAATTTTAAACAGGCAACTTTCTACAATTCGCTTTGCTTGTTTCATCGCACTAAGTATACGTTCCTTAAATCTGTCATTAAAACATTTGCATTTAATTTTCTAATTCGTATCTGACATATTACAGTCTAAATTCTTCATTTTCTTCTTTAGTAGCGAAATAAAATGTAATTTTACAAGAATCTACACATTTAAGGAGTTGATAACAAAAATTGGTGTAGCAAGACTGATCGAGACTTTTAATGTAAAAAAAACAGTTCGGAATGATAATTCGGCATTTGGTAGTATGCAGGATATAATTGAGCTTTGGTAAATTTTTGAGTAATACTGCATTTCCATATATCATAGTATTAGCGAAAAGACTAGAACTTTTATATTGGCAACCTTATTTATAACCCTGCTTTAGATGTTGCAAAAAGACAAATCGCCATTTTGCTTCTTCCTTACTTCAAGAAAATTTTCACACGACCAACAGCAAGTTAGTTCTTGAGAATTAAAGTGTAAAAATAATTTCTAATTTAAGCCATTAAATACTAAAAAAAATAATACATACAACATATACTATTATGTAAATATATGGAAAACTTACATTGATTACGAATTAATAGTGGACGAAAACCAAATTTCGAAATTAAGAAAGGAACCAGTGTGTTTTTTCATTTGTGCAGCCCAAACCATTAAAAATGGAAAACGTTATAGCATTTAATAATGAGGTAAGAAGCCAACTGATAAGCAACAACAAGTTTTATGAATTTCTTATGTGTTATACTTCTGTTACAAAATTATTTGCACTAAATTTTATTTCATTGCGGATTTGTCGTCAGCAATAAAACATAAGTGTTGGTTTTGTTTCCGCAATTTTAGCCTGATCTAACCAATTTTAAGTCTCTGAGGCTTGTATGAACGCGTACACTTTGCGCTTTTAATAAATAGAAATATACTTAAGAATTTTTTTTAAATATATTTTTAGCTCTCCGGGCTTTACGATACCAAACCGCCAATTTCCAAGGCTAAAATGGCAGGTATTACAAAAGCAGCTATGCGCGCCATCAAGTTTTATAAACACGTTGTGCAAAGTGTGGAGAAATTTATATTAAAATGTAAACCTGAGTACAAGGTGCCCGGACTATATGTGATTGACTCTATTGTACGCCAATCACGTCATCAGTTTGGTGCCGAGAAAGATGTATTTGCGCCACGTTTTGCTCGTAACATTAAGGAGACTTTTGCTAACTTGTTTCGATGTGCTCCTGAGGATAAAAGTCGCATTATAAGAGTGCTAAATTTGTGGCAAAAGAACAACGTATTTGCCCCTGATGTAATTCAACCAATATTTGATTTAGCAGATCCCAACCATCCAGTATATTCTATTCAATCTGGAAATGTAGTAGGCGGCAATATCGGCGTAGGTCTTTCTGTTACCAGTGGTAGTGCAGTTAATTCAGTTAGCTTGAATGATATGGCATGTACGAGTTCAAACGGTTTGAATATTTCGGGCACCAATGTCAGCGGCAGTGCAAATAACACGGATATGCTGACCGGCGGATCCAGCCACTCTGCCGTGCCTACCCTGATAGAGGATAAACTTAATAGTGGCGGCCTAACCGATTTATCGGTAAGTTACCCTTATTTTGTGATTATATCTCGATATCAAATATAAGCTCAAATTTTGATCAATTTAAAACATTTCCTACTTCCCTTTAATGCTGCTTTCTGTTGCGCTCAAGCTAGTCAGTTAGTCACGATAGCAGCAAATCGCATAATTTAAATAACAATTTTCGACATTTGGATCATAGTAAAAGTAAGCGCTCCGCAAATAGCAGTGCCAGTGGCACAATGAAACTATTGCCGCCGCAATCACCAAACTGTACAGCCTCCTTAAAGTTAAGGGAGCATGCAAAACTTGCTTTGGATCCCACCGCTGGACCAACAACAAAAATTCACCATCCACAAATCTACAGTAAATATCACCGCAATTTGCACGAAGAGGGCTTTGAAAGTAACCAACAGCTAGACGACAATATCAACGAGGGATTGGAATCACCAAAAGCTAGCAGTAATCTGTTAGATGTAAAGAAACTTCTTCTTTATTGTATTATATTTTAGGCACTTTGTAGGCCTCGCAAAATTTTTCTTTCAACAATATTTGAAATGTTTTTTTTGCTTGTAAACCTGGTAATAGTCGACGGACTATGCAAATTTCTCCCTTAATTATAAAACGCTGCATCATTAATCCTATAGTGTGTTGCAACGCCGTTGCACTTGTTTTCCATTAGCTCCGTCATTTTTTAGATATGTTATTTCTCTATATATGCAAGTTTTTACGAAATCAAATACAGTTTCTGAACATTTCGATGAATCTCTTCATGTAGGTATATTTTGATAGACACAATTGGAAGTTGACGTATTCGTTCCCTCTCAATACGTCGTCAAAAACACCTTCAAAATTTTTTGATAATAATATAAGTCAGGTCTTTCAATAGCATTTTAAAGATATACGTTCATTTGTTAAGATATTTTCTAAAGCTTATAAAACTGGTTCAAAAATATTGGTGCCTTTATATATAAATTGCTATTTCATATCCACCTAACGGATATAAAAATAAAAGTACACATTCGAGATTCTATAAACGTTGCAAATTAGTTAAAAAGTTAAAGCAATATCTGTCTACGTGCCCTTCGGAATCTTGATTGAAATCGAAAAAACGCCTTGTAATGCTTTTCGTTAAGTTGCATCATTAAAGTTATTATTAAAAATAGATTAGGATGCGATTACAGAAACGCATCCGAGTAATATAGGCAGAGGTGTTCAATAATTTTTGTTTCGAATTGTGCAAGTTTCAATTTTACGAGCATTCAGAAATTTGTTTCGGAATTCCGTGTCGATGTACTTCTCACATGCTTCCTCGTGGGTTTTAAAAGTGATATGAAGAAAGACTTTTAATTCAATAGTCGCAAAAAAGCGCAAGCTTTGTTGGATAATTCGTGCAATAAACTGCAAATGTTTTTGTGTAAACGGTAGAAATCTGTAGATCCTGTAGAAGTGTTTATATACTCTAAGTCCCTTCGCCTGATATAATAATTTATATAAAAAAGATTGTAAACTACTACCAATTATACCATATTTTCATGCGAGTGATTATGCGCAAGGGGAAAAGCGGTTAAATGGGGAGGGAACATAAAATATATCTACTTAGTCCAAATCTGTTACATTGAGTTTTTATGTTAAATTCTTATTGTGGACCCTTCATAAAATATTAAAATATAGACTTTCTCGCCGTGTACACTTGCCATTCAAAGGAATTCTTATATGGCGAATAGTTCAAAAAATTAACCTGCTTTGTTCAAATTTTAGTTTTTATGCCACAGCGCGAAAATGTATACGAAATCTGGTCCAAAAAATAGGTCTATATAATCCAAAGTCGATGCAGATAATTTTTCTATCAAGTTACTTTTATCAACTTTTACTACGAAACAATAATCACTACATATTTTCCCATATCAAATCGTATTTTTCGTAGGAGCTGTCATGTATGTATGGTCTGTTTGATACAAATTTTTCACATCAATATAGTGTGTAGAAAGAATTACTCGCAGAAAAGGTCAATGTTTTTCATATAACATCTTTTTCAAAATGAGGCATTTTATGGGGAGTAAGAGCGATCCAATTATGTACCAAAGTTCGAACGAATATAAAATTAGGGTGAATAAAAAGCAGACAAGCATAAGTTGATTCAAAATCACTTCCTGACTCGATCGGTATAAACAAAGGTCTCTATAGAGGTCTAGAGTATAATTGTGGTAATTAAAGTGACATTTTTCTTGTCATGATTGAATATTAAAAGAGGCTTTATATATCAAAATGCACCTCTCCAAATATATTATCTATATTAATTTTAGTTAATCTGTTAAAAATTGATTTAGAAAAACTGCAATGGCAAAGTATGATTCACGTATAAGCGAAGCAAAACGTTTACAAAAAATTCAAAATTCAGATGGGAACGTCGAAGTGTCGAATCGATTTTCTAATTTTTTTTTGTTATGTTGCATATACAACATATGTTGATGTTATCAACTGGTTTACATTTTTAGTTTGTTTTTGGCAGATATAAACATTAGACGTGTTTTTGGTGTACGCGGAAATTTTTTGTCGACAAAAAAGAAAAGGATCAAAGGGTCTGATTGCGCCAACTCACCTAAAATGTTGACTGTGGCATTTGGTGAGTCTACTTTGACCACAAAAAAAGCTTGTATATGTTATAAGCTCTTCTTCACAGAAGGCCGAAATGTTACTAACGATGTCTGCTCTGAAGGGCCCCAGCTCGTTAACAACCGATGAAAAGGTTGAAGCATTGAAAAAAATTGTTATGAATCACTATCAGATAAGTTACTGAGGATATGGGCATATCGGTTGGCTCATTTCACAGAAGTTTTTTGGATGTTTTGAGCATGAAACATATGGTAGCGAAGTTCGTTTCATTGTTAAGTTTCATCATTGCTTGCTCGTGACTTTTGGCCAAAACCAACACCCTAATCATTCTTCAGCCGCCGTATTTATTGGACTTGACCCCCTACTTTTCACTCTGTTCCTAAAAATGAAAAGACCAATAACAGGACAGAGTTTTGTCGCGATTAAGAAGATAAAGACCGTGTATTAGGTCTAAGCGGGATTACCTTTGAAGGGGGTAAAATAAACATTGATAAATAAATAATTTTCAAGAATAATAGTCACCTTTTTCTTGGAGAGTGCCTCGTATGTTAACGCAGCATGAAGGATTGCTTCCTCTCGTTTAAATCAAGAGAAAGAGAAACGACAGCAGAATGTGTTGAAAACTCACTAAAGAAGCCAAAACCGTCGCTAAAAAGAAAAAGAAAAAAATACAATGCTTCACGTGATTTAAAAGTGGATATATAAATTAAATGCGAACAGTCAAATACAACGTCTAAGATAAAACAAGTCAAAACATTAGTCAAGCAAGGCACGGCCATTAAGTAACCGACTCTATTCAACCTAAATTCTTAATTTGCTTTCGTGAAATATACTGCGCTCTACAATTTTTATACTACTATTTCTGTCGTAGAGTACTAAAAATTACACTTCGTTGTGGTTCAAATTTGGTGCAGTTAATCTTTATTTCAAATTAGTATTATGGATAAATTACCACCGTGAAAGATTAGAGGTCAGACATTTCTGTCATATAAAAACTTCTTTTTTATAGCAACGATTCAAGAAATATATCAGTTCAATGCAAATATTGAACCTTTACTTTATATACGAAAATACAAGCTTTTCGCCGATTTCTCAAGAAGTATTAGAAATTACGCTTTTTGTCAGATAAAGACTTTGGACTGGCTGTAAAAGTGGTACGATTGAGTCCGATTTAAATAGCATTTATCGTTGGGCCAAAACGCGTCGTCAGTATGCTAGGTTTCGTCAAAATAGCCGTATATCAAAGAGGTATCATTTATCAGCTCATATATCAAAGAGGTATCAGAAAAGCCTAAATCGATTCAGAAAATGATTATGAATCAACCGGTGTATTAGAAAGTCGGTCCATCTTTAGCCCATTTGTATGGTACATACATATTTTTTTAAATCTTTTAGGCCTAATAATCATATTGTGGATAAGTGGATTCATGTTAAATTGGTGATGACCAAAATTCGGTTAATTGATATTATGTTAGTTCCACGAAATATTTGAATTGATAATATATTACTTATCGTTCTTCAATGGAATGTAACGATAACTTGGCAGAAACATTAACTGTATCAAATTTGAATCAAGGTTGGTCCATTTCTTGGACCTCACCTAGTCTAGTTGGTAGTAGTTTACGATTTAAAGAGAAGTAAATTTTTTAAACAAGAAAATTAAACTTGCCAAGTCACTTCACGCTTCGGTTCTTCTCGCTCGGAGAAACGTTTGTAGGGTATATGATGATAGGCTTTGTTCTAATATAATTTTTTGACTTTTTGAATATTCGTTACGGGGAATAGGTGCAAAACGAAAAATTTTCCGTCTGAATAATAATATTTCGGAGCTCTAAAATGTGAAAAATACAGATCGGAGGCGTCGATTTTTTTAAGCCCCGTTTCATTGTATAACCGCCTATAATTGTAATTTGGCATAAAAGTTAACTAATACCAAATTTGGACTACTTAGGTCAATTTTTATCGAATGACTGAAAGCTGTATTTTTTAATGTCTCGTGGCGAAAATTGGTCCATGATATCAGTTTAGCGTCGAAATTGGGGACACCAAATCCCGATCTCGTGCAGCTTTCTAAACTTTTCGACGAAAATCTCGAAGAAATAATATTTCAGCTTGCTAACTTGATGTAAAAAACGTGGGAAAATTTTTTGAACCGCATTCCTTGTAATTGTTACTACGAAAATGTGGTAAAAACGTCTAATTTTTAATACGTAATGATGAAAATTGACCCATAATAGGAATTTTACATATAAATTAACTGGAATAAATTTGGATCAAGCAGGCCTACTTTTGGACCTAGTATAAACGTTGTCATGATATATGGTAAGCTTTGATAATGGCAACAAAGTGCAATTTTTAATTTTTATCATTGAAAATAAGTAACGAATTTAATTAAGAAAATCACTGCTATATTACAATAGTTTTACATTCTTTTATTTATTGAAAGTTTTGAGATACTTTTGTTTGACTCAATCTTATACCTGGTAAATTTCAATTTTTATATATAATTTAATAAGTGGCAAACGTGCAAATGTAAATTAGCATCACGAATGTATATACTTAGAGGTTTTAGAATAAAGTTTTGCAATATCATAAAACAATTTAAGAATTGAATTAGACGATGCGGTTTACGAAATTTAACAGTCGGCCTTGGCAGATTATAATGCTTTTACTTCTTTTTAAGTGTTTGGCAATTTCGTGAAGGTTTCACTTTAAGGAATATTTTAATAACTATCAGGCCAGCAAATGTAAATTGGTGATGATCAGCAGCGTATAAGCTTGGAGATTTTAATACAACAATTTGCAATAACAAGCATAAAAGTTTTAGATTAAAAAGTCTGGCTTTTTTAATTATTTTGTTTTATACTAAATGTCTAGTTAATATGTTAGTAGAAATTTTTGGTGCAGTCTATTTAACAAAATACCGCACAAAGTGGTCTTTTTTTTAAATTTCTTTCTTTCTAATTTAAACGATATCCTTTAAAAGCATTTGTTTTGGTAATTTTACAGAATAATAATTTGAAACAATTGCTCAATGATCCGAATGTATTGCGCCAATTGCAGACTTTACAAAATTTTCAAAAATTTAAACAAGAGGATAAGCAACATAACTTACGATTACATGAAGAAGCTTTCGAGAAACATTTACATAATGTTTTAAAGGTATTTCATTCTCTTTTCGTGTTTCTGTATACATATAATATATATATAATATATATATATATATATAATATATATATATATATATACATGTATATATATATGTATACGTATGTATGTGTCTATAAAAATATATATATTTGTTGCTTTTTTCTTTATTTCATTTTTAGAGTGCTGGTCCTGGTTCGTCTGGCCAAGATGTAAATGATTTCAATAAGGAAGTCGAATTTGTATCGGAGGAACAAAAAATTGAGGTATATTTTCCATTATATGACAATACTAAAGGATTGATTTTCATTACATAGTGTAGACATTGTTATACTCGGCTTTAACCGAATATATTAATATCCACCACTTTTGTGTCCTATTATAAGAAATCTAGTACTTGCAACTTTGCGAAATCCAAAAATTTAAAAAAAAAGCGGGCAGGTTTGGCTTCATATGTCACCCTTTACGAATGTCCATCGCCTGTGCGTCTAAAGTGGGTATTTAGGCGTTTTAAGCATCAAGTTATAATGTTAACATTTATTTCGCGACACGTTCAATCGTGCGATTGCTCTTTCAAAATCAAAATTTCAAGCTTGGCGATAGAAAACTGAAAATTGGCAGTTACATTTTTATTTGAATTGAAAAAGGATCTGATCTGTGCAAAACAAATAACGAAACATAATATAATATATGCACATTTACCCAAGGTGTGGTGGGTATGTATGTAGTATAAATTTCTCAGTTGCTTTGTTCCATAATTATTGCTGACGTGCCATTTTAAATGTTCAAAGAGTTTAAGAAGAAATCAGCACCAATACCTTATGTTGTTATACTTAAATAAACTAATTTATTGAAACTTGGAAATCAGAATTCGAAATGAGGTAAAAATTGACAAAGCCGAACTAATAATAATAATTCCTACAATTTCTTTGACGTTTCGAATTCATTTTATACAAATGATCAAATATATACGAGTTTAATTAGCTACTAGTAAAAACTAAATTTTATTAAAATAAATAAATATCTTTTATGCTTGAAATACTTTAATTTACATAACTCATTTGCACATATTACATTCTTTATATTTTTACCATTTCATCATGTTCGTTTATATGATTTCGGTTCTATTTATAATTAAATGAAAACTTTAAAAAAGTCATTTGCAATTAAAAGCTGATATGATTTATTCAATTTTTATTTATTTTTGATTGTCTAGTCAGAAAAGGTTTTACCGAAAAATACATTGCCCTGCTTAAAATATTAGATATATAGAAAAATCGTAAAGATTGGAAGACAAGAAACGCACGCTCTTCAAGAAGTCGCTAAGGTTATAAAACTGAATGTATATAAACTTCTTCTCTAGTAGCGTGGTTTTAATTTTTGATTAAACATAACCTTAAACTTGAACGTATTTTTGTTTAAAATGGATGGTCCGCGAAGACAGTAGCTAACGTGTTCAAAATCTTTCCTTTATTTTTGGACATTAGATTCTTCTAACTTAAAGCGAATCAATTTTTATAGCTAAAATGTTTTTCAATACTATAGTAGATTTTTCAACATTATATTGTAAAAATCTTTGGCTGAAAATATCTCATCTTTCTTGTCAAGAAGTAGCGCACCGATTGCCATGTACAAGCTTCGGAACGATGGTATTTCCTAACAAAAAGGAGCAAACTTTGCTAAAAAAAATAATTATAAATTTTCGAATTAGAATTCAATATATTAATTGCTTTCATGAAAAGTGGCTTGTTCTATTTACATCAATTTAATTCCATCCTCTATGAACCAAACCCCGTAAGAAGATATATACACACATAAAAAGAATTAAAAATCATATAGTTTTAGAGCGATGGATTTCAAGGGAAATAAACACCAATTCACAGATATTACTTATTAGCATATAATGAGTATCAGAGTTTATTTGCAACAATTAGCAAATGCATTCCAATCATACAACTCCCACGAAAATTATTAATGGCGATTCAACAAGTTTCAATCGCGTTATTGATAGAAATCTATGAAAGAAATTCTTGAATTTGTAAAACGTTATCATAAAAATGCACCACGATAAGCTTTATATATGTAATAAAGATTTACACATTTATTTAATTATTATTATTTATTTAAGTTTCATTTATTGATTGTTAGCTCTTATATAACCTTTACAGTTTCCGACGTATTCTTTCCTTTTTAATTTTTTGCATCTATTGTTTATACTTAGCGTCCGTATCCATTGATTTAACTTAATGGACACCGTACAATTTAAAGTAATGCAGATAAAGGCTTTCCATTTTTAATATCATTATGTGTATACTAATATGAAATCAAAAACTAAAAAAAAAAAAAAATTCAAATACAAAAACGACTTTTTAACATAGACAAATTTTCGTTACTAACGTAAAACCAAAGGTAAGGCAAAAATATTTCAAAAATCTTCGGCGAATCGTGCTTTGAAAGGTATAACAACGTTTGGGTAGACAGCTGCTGGTAAGTTCTAACACACAGTTTGTAAATTATTTTTATAAATTTGACAAAAATTTGCTCAAAGTTTGAACCTGAAAAGTGAAACATAAATGCCAGTGTTCTATGAAACGAGTTAATAATGATTAAAGCATTTAGTTAAAAATTTTGTAAAAACACACACGTCAACAGCAAAAAATATCGTACTACCTATACATCTTTTGCCCGTCCTTAGCCTTCCATTTTATTTCCCCGTTCATTCTTTAATGTCCAATATTTTATCCAAAGAATACCTTCGTCATCTTAACTAGACTTTTTCTTTTTTTTTTTTTATTTACTCTTAAAATTTCCCTTTTTGAAGTAATCTTTAATTTTTGGCGATTTGCTTAAATTTCATTTACCGTTTAGGTTATCAATCTGGATGGTAATGATTCTCGTAGTCCCACACCGGAGCGTGATCGCTATAAGAGACGTCGCAGCCGCAGTCGTTCACGATCCCATGAACGGCTAAGTCGTCGTAGACGGAGCCGCACTCGTTCACGTTCGCGCAGTCGATCGCCACGTCTAAATCGCCGACGTAGTTCTCGCGACCGTGATCGCAGCAATCGCGACAGGGATAGAGATCGTGAGCATGAGCGTGAGCGCCGCAAAAAAGGTTTGCCTGATATCAGAAAGGAACACTTAAGTGGTAAATTTCAAATACAGCTTTATGCAATGCCTTAAATAGATTTCTGTTCACTTTCAGCTAGAACTTCCATTTCAGTATTACGAAAGAGTGTTTTTATTTAAAAAAAAAAATTATTTTTTTCTTGCGTTTGCAATTTATTGTGGACACTAAGACTTGCCGGTAGTCTCCCCTCGTGGATATCGATTTGTCTTAATTTTGTAAACTATTTTAGAAAACTTTTGAAAATGACGTGTTGTGTGTTGTGTTGTATTTTGTAGATGAATATTCCCGGAAAGATATTATTTTCCTTACATTGGCATTTTGTTTCAAACCAAAACTTCAGGTTATCATACGAGAATATTTTGAGCAAATTTAAAATCACTTATATTATTTATTTAATAATTTAGACATTTGAACGAATATCGATAATTGTTAAAAATGGCAAGATTTTACTGCTATAACATACAAGTTAAATATTTTTACATTTTCCTTTAGCCGAGGAAGATACATCAACATATATCAATAGATATATATATATGTATATATATGTATGTATATATATGTATGTATATATGTATGTATGTATATAGAATATTAAGTAATTTCCTCAAACACAATGGAAGGAATTATGCCACATTATCTGGACATTATAGAAACGTTGATGTTGATGTTGATGTTGATGTACTTTTCATGATTTAAGGTTTTTACGGAGAACTTTTTAACGTTTCATTATTACCACTTCCTTGTTTCAAATATGTAAAATTATTGATTAGAAATAGCGAAGTTACTTCAAGAGATAGTGAAGTTTGTCGTCAAGTTTGTTCATGAAAATGGACACATTTGGCGCTTACGAAATTCAGAAGGGTTTTTTTTTACGTAGAGTTCAAAAATGAAGTTGGTGAATACAGTGTAAAAAATTTGAAACATTGCTAGATGGAAAACGAAAGATTCGCTACTTATTCGAGCTAAGACATGTGGCGCAACATAGCGTATTTATCAAAATTTTGAAGATTTCCCTATTAAAAATAGTTGTAAATTTATCTAGTACATACATACACAAAAAAAAGTTATTACATTTGTCTAAATTAAGAGACCATTTTTGACAAAAGAAGATTACAATGTTAAAATGAAGTATATTTTATAGTTGAAATTTCTGAAGATAATAAACAGGGGAAGTTTAAGAAGATGTAATAGCATTCCTGTGCTTTTACAAATAATCGTGTAAACAAAAGAGAAAGTTTTGAAGTGATGAAGTACGCGATCCGAGAGCGCACAAAAGATTTATTTCATATACCTTCTAACGCCAGCAGACTGAAAAAAGTACGTGATGAAGAACTGACACGCAAATATATAACAAAAACACATTTGGCAATTGTATTTTCGTTTGGCTAGATTATAATCCTTTGCTTACTTCGAACATATATTACGATATTACGATATATAGGGCGTTAATTGAAGAATAGCTTTTCCTTTATTTTAAGTGATTACCGTTGAGTGTTTCTGTGAATGCGCACAATTTGTTTAAATAAAGTCGACCATTTCAGTCTCTTCTTTTGTACTGCGTTATTTGGTTAGGGTGCTGCCGAGAGGATATACATCGCATTGTATATATATATATATATATATTATATCTGAAAATAAAAGTGGGCAGCTTTCAAGATTATAATAATTTTTCTTTTTCAAAATGGATGATTTAATATTTATTGTCAAAAAGTACAGAAACAACGAGAAAGTATCCATTTATTGAGTTATAAGAATTTACGTTCACCCTTTGCACGAATGTCTTCTAGACAAGGAGAGATGTTGATGCCTCTTTCGACGACTACGATAAATAATTTATAATTTCTGGCATATCGCATGTCAATTGTATTTTCACGTGGGATATAAGCATTTAGCACAATTCTTAATTTTGAATCCAGAGTTTGAAAGTAATTAAGAAATTAAAAGCTTTCTGTGAAGAATAAATTCGAATTGTCAGATGAGCTGCCTTTTTAAGCTTTGGTAATGTCGCAATTCTCATACGATGCTCCATACAATTTCTGGTTGTTATTAACGGTATCACAGTCCACTTAGTACTTCACCATTGCAAGGTCGGACTATAAGCTTAAAGCTATGTTGGTAATAAAGCTTCAGCAATTTCTCATATAGAACAATTTGTCACTAATTGCGGTTTCGATTATTTTACCTATTTCCAAGGCGTTTTTCTTTAAAAATAATTTCACATATAGATTACCACTTCTGGATTGTTTTAAAAACTCAATGTTGGTTTAAAGATAATAAACTGTCTACGGTTTGTTGAGTTAAACGCAAATTAAAAAACTCAAACTCTTTTACACATTTTTAGTTTGGGTTAATGAAGGAACACGGAATGTCGCAAATCCCTAAAGTTTTTCAATATTAGTGATAGATACGATTTTCTTCTATGAAAAGAATCAAAAAAAAGGTACCAAAATTTTTTTGTTTCTAAGTCCGTTCGATAAAATTCAGTTATAAATAAATTGTTATCTAATTGCTTACAACGGCTTGTAGTGCCGGAATAAGCACAAAAAATACAATATTCGAGTACTTTATTCATAAACCCTGTACTAATTTCCTCTATAAGGCTTTCAATATTTCAATTTCAATGCATGAATAGAATTTGGTTTGTTGATTCTTGAAATAAACTCTGTGCAAGTAGTTTAAAAATATTACAACAAACCGCCTTGAAGACCATTCCATAAAGGAATTTCTCGAATTAATCGCATCGCTAAACTTATCACATAATAATTGCATTGCATTGCCTGACCTTCAATGTGGCACGCAATCTCATTTAAAACAAATACTGTTCAGATTAACGTCTTCTAATTCAGGCCTTTTTAGAATTCCATTCTTAAGATGCCGTCAGTGTAAGAAATGAGCCAAATGGTCACTTTTGCGGATTGATTGAAATTTTTTTTTATTCGCCTTGTCATTAAGATAAAAATTATCCTCACATGAGAACATTATTTTCTTCAAAGAGCTCACGGAAGTTGCAATATGCCAAAGATGATTTTGATAGAAATTGTAGATAATTTTTCAAACCTTCTTGCGACGTACACCTTACTGAAATTGCAAACTTTATTGTAGACTGACTAACAAAGAGAGATTTTGATAATTAAAATTGCAATGTCGAATAAAAATCATTTCACCTCTGTTGGAAAACCTTACTTAAAAATAGTCAATTCCTTTTTGTATTGATAAAAAATATGTTTGTACATTGATCGAAATAAAGGGTTCGATCGGTCGTTTACTTCTATTTTTTTTTGTATTTTAATTGGGAACTCACCGTTAATGGATTCGTGATTATTTTACACTAAGTCACTACTCTTAGACATAGGAGTGTCTAAGACATACGCCAAGATTTTACTTATATTAAATTTTGTGAAACTTAAAACTTTTTGCTTACATTTTGGAACGATTCTAAGCAGATTCCAGTAATAAAAGATCGGGCCCTGTCAAGGACCGGTTCGATTTCACTATTTATTATTCATAATATTAATCAACTATGTTTTCACCGCTTTTTCAACAGAAAAAGTAATGGTCATGGCGTTTGATAGGTGACGCCGGGTAATAAAACTCAAATAAACTGTATACTTTACATTTTGACGATGTAATTTACACTGTGGTGTAAAGTCTTTAGATAATGCTTCACATGGCTAAGAATAACATATCTATTCTACATATCACATCTTAGACACATTTTCATTTACATTAGTTCGACAATGCAATCGACGGTGTTCCATTTGTTATAGTTTTGTTTAGAATTGTTGGATTTGTTCGAATTTTATTTGGAAAAATACTGCTCCATCCTAATTTATGTAGTAATAAATTTGTTGACGCATTTCAACTGCGATTTCTTTCTTTTTTAGTGTGCAGTACCACTTTGTGGGTTGGTCATCTATCAAAGCTGGTCTATCAAGAGGAATTGTCTGATACATTTGGTGAATATGGTGACATTATTAGCATTGATCAAATCGTACCTCGTGGTTGTGCTTTTATAGTTATGAATCGTCGTCAAGACGCCTATAGAGCCATGCAGAGCCTAAAGAGTCACAAATTACAAGGCAGAGCTATTAGTATATCGTGGGCGGCCGGTAAAGGAGTTAAAAGCAAGGAATGGAAAGATTTTTGGGATTTAGAACTTGGCGTAACATTTATACCGTGGAGCAAGTTGAATGAGTCCACAGACTTTGACAACCTTGAGGAAGGCGGAATGTTTGACGAGGACTCAATGCCATCATGGATGAAAGATAAAATAAATAAAATTAAAAATCTGAAAGAAAAGGCTACTGAAACGGCTGCCACTTCGAGCGCTTTAGCAAGCTCCTCTGCTGGTCTTGTTCAAGGAACAAACCAATCAATGATATTTAACATTGATACCACACAACCACCGCCCCTACCACCATCAGCGCAAAGCGGAGGTAAATATTTTCTCGAATATTTGAATGCGTACATAGTACAGAAATGGTTGGTGGCATTTCAGGTGCTCCTTCTTTTCTATACTATTTAAATAACGATCTTAATGTATATCAAAATAACCGAAAAAATTTCGAAATTGAAATTTTTCGAAGACACCAATGCATCATTAGGCTTATCTCGTAGTAAAGCGCATAAAAACCTTGTTTCGATAAACTCGATCTACAAATACAATGTAACACTCCGCCTAGTGCAATGCTTCATTTATTTTCGTGATAGAAGATTAAGGATTGTACCTTGTTGCGGCATATACTTACCCTTCATGAAAACTCTTATATGAAACAGAGTCTAAAAAACAAGCCTACCTAGAGTAAATTTGGTGCAACTAGATTTTATTACAAACTACACTAATGTACCAATTTTCAGTACGAAATAATAAAAATGAAACAATTTGGCCATACAAATCTTTACTTTTCGTTAGAACGATTAGTTGGGCCAGGGGTCGAAAACATTGGCAGATGAGATCAAAATTCTTCAGACCAATTGACTATGCCGAAGCATCAGTAATCAGCGATCATTGTCGAGAAATTTTAACAATTGTGATTTGTACACCTTACATCATGTGAATTGCAGAATACATTGTCCGTATGCCCTTATGAAAGACTCATGATTGGCCTTTTTTTATTATATCGATCGATTCAAGGCTTCCCTTTATTGTTTTAATCATCCCTATCTGTACCTCGTTCGTACAACCTCCAGGTCGCAGTTTGGCTCAAAAGCGAACTCTGTTGAAAATGGATGGAATTTCATCATTTTTTACTTCTCTCATAGCACCCTTTTTAGAAATATCGTTATATGGAAAAAAATTTGAAATTTTCATAATTTATTGACAGAAATAACTAAAATTGGATGTGAAAAACTCGAAATGGGTGGGCCGATTTTTTGGACAGTCTTTCTTGCGGAAATTACACCTTTCTATGACAAAATAGCTTAATTTCGTGTAGTTTGTGATGAAAATTAGTTCATGATAACAATTTGACATAAAACCAAGTAAAAACATTAAGGGTACTCATAAAATGCTTTAT
The DNA here is from genome assembly GCA_000671755.1 of Glossina brevipalpis. NCBI lineage: Eukaryota > Metazoa > Arthropoda > Insecta > Diptera > Glossinidae > Glossina > Glossina brevipalpis. Next base: position 389,386 of record KK351202.1, read on the forward strand.
TTGACTTTGGCCAATGCTGTTCTTCATTTACTTTCGTAATAAAACATCAAAAATTATATCTTGTTTCCATGTTAAGAAAGGGGTACAAGATGGAAACTGACATGATTTGAATTTAGCAAGTTCGATTTTTGTCAGAGGTTTTATTAAACTACCTCTGTCATAAATCTCTAGAAAGTACAAGTAAATCAGCCAAAGCAGTTACTGTAACCACTACTACAAGTGGTACAAGTTGTAATTAACTATACAGAATTTGAATCACTTAGGTCAATTTTTTGAACTCCGCCAAATATAAGGGTTCTCATGAAAGTTAAACCTTCATATTGCAAAAATGTCTGATATTTAATATATATCATGACTGCACCAAACTGGTATCACACAAGTCCATTTTAGAGACTTCGTAGAAAGTGAGCCCTTAAATGGAGGCAAGGAATAGGCAGAGTACCGATGTAGGGCATTAAACGGTTAAACTTGCCCTACTAACGTTTCCATTTTTTTTCGCCATTTGCTTGCAACATCGAGAAGGAAGCCTTAAACGCGCTACAGTATATATATATACTTCAGACAATTAATAAATTCTAATTTGATTGAAGCATATCAGTTTGCACTTTATATCAATTATTTCAATTTATCAATTTATATCAATTTTTAGCTTGCAATTTTGAGTAAAGTTTTGAGCTGTTTACTTCATGGCAGAGGACTTTAAAAGAAATTTCAAATAATTTTTTTTATTTAACAGGAGGACCTCCGCCAATATTGCCTATGGTACCGAGCCAGTTTTCAATGGCGCCGCCAATGAGCGGTCCCCCTCGTATGCTAGGCCCACCTATGAGTATGCCTATATCGGGGATACATATGTCTCCCAATATTGTGCAACCTCACGCGGCCATGATGATGATGTCTGGTTTTGGTCATATCCAAGGCCAAGTGGGGCCAAACGGACCTCCAGGTATTGGCCCGCCTCACATTTCATCTATGGGAACAACACCGGCTTCTACGGCTGCTCAAGCTCAGTTCCCACTGCCTCCAAGTGGTCAATCTGCTTCCGCTCTGCCTACTAATATAGCAAGTATTAGTGATGATCATATGGACATTGAGATGGAGGACGCAGATGGTGTTACTTCTGCCAGCCAAGTTAGCGTTGATAATTCTTTGAATTTCAGCCAACCGCCGCCGTCTTTCACAGCGCCTAGCAATACCATAGACGAGAACAATATTTCGACCGTTGTTAGTAACGACCTTTTCAATAGAGACCGTATTCGCACAGGCAGTTCCGGCAATTCTTCACGTTGGGGTGGACGAAACGGTCCAGAGGACAAAACGGAAACCAGATGGCGGGAGAGTGAAGGAGGATCGACAACGTTTCAACCTCTGGGTGGACGTGTCAACAATATGAATGTACTTTCTATGGAAAGAGTCGACTTTATGAATGGTAAGTACGCAAATGTCGAGTATTTTATTATACCCTATATCACTCTACATCACTCCCCGTACAATGTGCCATATCAATAGTTTTTATATGAAGGAAATTGTGGTTTTTAACGTTTTTGAACATAGGTACAGTGAGATCTTTCTCTGGGCCGCCTTCCTACTGAAAATGAGCTTCGATATAATAGTGTTCTAACTTTTAGTATTTCACACAGATCTGTTTTTAGGATTCTCCACGCGTAATGGTTTTTATCAAAAGCAAAAAAATTAAATTTGTAGTAGCTTCTGGCGGAAATAATTAGAGGATAATAAGGCCACGTCTTTGTTTAGGTATTTTCCTCTGTAAGGATTGGTTAGGAAGGCGTGCACGAAAGCGTCCTATTTTATCACAGAAATAAATAGCGAATTACACCGAAAGAGCTGGCCCTGGGTATTTAATGGGGAATCTATGGAAGATTGTAATGTTTTCACTTGTAAAAACCGTATTTCGACTTTTAGATCAAAATACGTCGTTTGGAAGTCATACATGAAAGAAGCATAGGTCCTGTGAATTCAAAATTTGTAAAACAGAATTTAAAAATTTACAACTAGATTTTATTGACATAAATTAAACACAAAGAATGCTGCAATGGCGTTGTTTTTTGATAACGTGTGTAGGTATCTAGTTACATTCTCTTGAAGACAGACAGGCACTACTTTCTCTTTAAATTTCGTGCAGCTTTTTTACGAGTGGAAAGAAGGAATTGCAACGTCTAACTGTAAAATAGGGAAAACGCTTCACAAGGTGTATTTACATTGTCGTACATCGTACTTACAATTGCGTTTGCTTCCATTCGGAAGACTGCTTTTACTTTCACTGGGAAGTATTCTTGCTTAAATTGCTCCGATTAACTCCTCTGAGTTAACAGAAATTTGACTTTTTCGAACAAAGAACATATATCCGATGATATTATACTACTTGTATTAACGAAGTCTCCATATCTTGTGTTAAAATTTAATATTTATTTAAAACTGGAATTTTTGTTACAAAGCTTAATAATTTATATACTCACCACCACTATTTATGGTCTTTTGTCACTTACCGGGCAGCTTACGGATGCCGTCGCATTGGAAAATTGGTGGTTTCGAGGGGAAATAATCGTGGAGCCAATTTCGCACTTCTCTAAATTTTGTGAACAGCTGGTTTATTAAATGTGATTACAGCGATCTGAACAAATAAGAATCGGAAGCGTCCAGTTCTGGAGGATTATATACATTCGGCAGAAAATCTCAGCCTAGATTGAAGATCACTTTCGTGGTTACTTTTTCTGCATACCAAAGGATGCTGTCATGAAGCAGAACCACTTTTCGGGCTCCCTTGCCGTTAACGGTAAAAACTTCATTAGATTTCCACCAAACGCGCTGTAACAATTTCTAGGCATGAATATACGACTTTGTAGGTGCTCATCTTGAATCGATTTTCATTGCTTACGACTGTAGCACAGGATCCATGTTTCATCATGCTGAGCATTTTAGGAATTCCGCCTACTTTTTTTTTTAGTTTAAAACCAAATAAGATGCAATGACGTAAATGCTTCATGTTAGCATCCATTTTCAGTGTTTTAATTTCGATGCCCTACATTACTTGTAGCACAGGGTATTTAGCTTGTGAATGTGTATAAAACACATGTGGGACTTTTAATAACAACGATCGATTCGAAATCATTTTCTGTATTGTGTTAGGTTTGTGTGTCTGACGGGTGTCCATGTATTTTTGTATTCAACCTACTGATCGCAATTTTTAGGATGTTGTGGCGAAGTTTATTATACTGGCGTGTTTTGGCATAGAGACAAACACCGTTGAAAATGGACTTGATTCGACGTTTTTGCGAGCGTTCCGTGTTTGAAAAATTATTTGAAAATAAGTAAAAGCATCAAAGACAAGCAACGCCGATCATTAGATACCATACATCATGTTGCCCTATACACGGTTACTCGTTTACTTTCGCTAAAAAATATTACAAATCATATACATTATTTCGATGTATAGGCACGCTTTTCAATCAATTTTTGATCCACCTCTCATATAGCTGTTCTTATGAAAAGAAAGACTTTATATTGTTACGAAAATTTGGGCCTTCCGTACTTTTACGTTTAAGGCACAGTTCGTATCTCTGAATTGCGGAAAGCTTAGATTTTGGTTATGTACAATTTTCTTTATTTACGAAGTAATATTTACAACTCAATTATTTTACAATTTATTACAAAGTAATTAATTCTTTGCTAGTCTTTGCCAGCTGCTAATATGTCTTTTTATGACCGTCGTAGGTATTACATTCAAACGAATTTCCACCCCTTAGATTTATCAAATTTGTTATAGTTGCCTTTTACTAGTTTATGATTTTCGTAACAATATGTTAAAATGTTCTATTTTTAATATTTTATTAAGCAATGGAAACACTAATAATAATTTGACACAAAAATTAACCATATTAGATTTGAATCACGACACCTACTCCTCCATTTATTTACGTACTTTAAACTGTGTACTATTAATCAAATTTGGTATGACTTATAGATTTCGACAGCCGCGTGAGTGTAGCAAGGGGAGGATCAACTTATAATGGTGGGGATTTTCATTCCAGCATGCCACACCGTTTCAATCAGCCGACAAATCTCATGCAAATGCGTATACCGCCTCCAAACTCCTTCGGTCAACGGGCTCCTGGGGGACCGCCTATGTTTATACGCGGTCAAGGCAATGCTGCAGGACGATGTGCTGGTATGTTATAATTGCACAATTTTAAAATCCCTTTATTAATTTGGTGATTTCAAGGATTTTACAATCGGAATAACTCTTTCGATCGAGATGGTAATAGTTTCGGTGCTAGAGGCAACATTCGCGGGGGGCGAGGCGCCGGAGCTAATCGCGCACGGCATAACTGGGATGATGAAGACGTTGAAGATATTAGTGGATTCAAAAGGCGTGGGCTGGGAACAAATCGTTTTCGCGAACGTGAAAGTGTCGATGATCGCTTTAGCATACGTGAAAATAGGGGTGGCCGTCGGGGAACCGGCATATCCAGAGATCGGAAAGATAATGATCGTGAATGGGAATGCGACAATCGGGTCCGAGTCTCTATTGCCAATCGTTGTGTCTCACGCGATGATGCCGTTAAGCCAACATATGATGCTCTGAACAAAATCCCTAACTCAACTAAAAGCGACACTGAAGACGATTGGGATCGCGAATTGCAAGAGTATGATTCCCATACGAGCAAAAGCCATAAAATGCAAGACCTCGAAGTTAAAAATAATGGGATGGAAAGTGAGAAAGGTAATAATAAAGATGTTGACACCAAATCTGCAGGAGACGATACCTTGAAATCACAACCAGAAAATGAAAACTTGTTTAAGGAGGAAGCGCATGTAACTCGAAAATTTCCTTCATTGGAAAATTTGGCCAGTAATATAGAAGTAAAACCCTACATTTCCGATATTTTAATATCAGAAGCCACCAAAAAGCCAGATATATTGAGTGCGGTTGAACGAACATCACAAAGCTTTGTTGAGACAACAGTTTTAACTGACAAAGACAATTCTTCGAACGCTGTCCAGAAAACTCAAGATTCGATTGATGGAGGCAAAGAGGAGGCTAAAAATGAAACTGAAGCTTAATTTCATATTTACACCTTTAAATAATTTTAAAGAATAACGTATTTTGGTTTTTTTTCTTTCACGAAACTGCATATAGAAAACTACACACATGTATACCAGTTTAGGTGTATTTTTATTCGTAATCAGCAGCATCATTCCGAATTCAATGAATCAACAAATATATAAATTAAATATACTACTCAAAGAAAGAAACTTTTATGTGTCATTTTAATATCTTTACAATATTTGATTGTAATAAGAAGTGGTAAAACCTTAAACCAAAAGTTGACTCTTTCAGTGATTAGGCTTCCATATTATACTTTAAACGCTAACAGCAAACATACAAGCAAACATATAATTTATTGCATATAATGTGCTAACTTGAATACTTGTGAATAAACGTTTCTATATGATAAGCCCATAAATTTAGAGCTGCTGCAATTTGCTCTTTATACGCAATGCCTACTTGTATTAATCTTTGGTGAGCCTTCTAAAAAGAACGTGGCGAAAGCTACGTTTACTTCAAAGCCAATCCTAAATTTCCTCTTAGCAATATATATATTGATGATATTTAAATAAATAAAGCAGAAGAAGTTTAGAATTAGTACTGAGGAAACAAGAACGTACGAAAAAATAAACGTTTTTTTAAATTAATCTTATGCGACTGTGATCGTAAAAATCGGAAGTCTCCCGGTTAATTGTGCCCCCTGTTAGGCTATTTTTCTAGTGGGTTTGCATCTAAACTCGGTAAGTAGTTATATCAAATTTCAGATCGAAAATATTGGTTACGCAAATCAAATTCATTACACACTCGAAGTGACCAGACAATGTACAAAAATACAAAGCTGAGTCGATTCGGAATTTTACGCTGATCAAAAATATACCCGTAGCATCTTTGAGTCCTATTTTTGAAGATTGTAACTAAGATAACAAATATAGTATACACTTCCATACTTCAGTAGTGACTGTAAAAATAATACTTATTTTTCAATTGTAAATGAAATTGAATTGTAATATAATACTGAATTATTAGTTGCATAAAATTACGCAAAAGAGCTCTAAAGAATCAGGTTAGTTTGGAAAGCTTTTGTTCAACTTCTGGGACCGCGCAAAAGTTGTTTGGAAAACCTTTGTTAGAAGTCTAAAGAACCAAACGTGTCTTTGAAAGAATTGATTGGATAGATAAAGATCGCATGTGTAGGCGGATATGTTGAAAACAACCGAGGAAACTTAGTTAATTTAAAAGGTGAAATCATTCTGCAGAAATCGTAAAAATTTCTTCAGGTCGTTTCAAGTAGATCTGTCCAGAACAGCATTCCCTCTTTTTCAATTTATTTTATCAAAATTAACAAACGACAACGTGCTAATTCCTGTGCAAACAACTGAATAGAAGAGAGGCGCCGACTCACTGTTCTTCCAACAGTTTGGCCATCGCTCAAAATTCTCCTTTTACTGAAGAATTGGCGAAGTATTTGGCAAAGGATTGCGCTTTTAGTCTTCACTCTTTTTCTATGTGTAATATGTAAATAGATGAAAAAGGCACTGCACTAAATTTAGTAAAAATGGTTGCCAAGACGTAGTTCGATGGACGACTTCTATTTTTGCTTTCTGAGCAAATGAAACGCTCGTTGCCTTCCTCTTTTCGTTTGGGTATACGAAACTTATGCCCTGCAATAGTTAACTTTTGTGGCCCCTTGGTAGTATGATTTTGATCTGGTTTAGGATATGCAATAGCCGCACTAGATTGATTCGTGTCTTGAATAGTCTTAAAAAAGAAAAAAACCATTTTTTTTATCTTCTTGTAGCACTCTTTGTATGTAAGCTATTATCATAAGAAATGAATTGCAATAAATGAACTTTAACTTGAACTCAGTGCTTAGTTTCTTATTTGTAAAATTCAATTTGAATCGGTTACAATGTTAAGAGTAGAAAAATGAAAAATAAGAAATGGATCGCACAAAACAAATTGCTCGTAAATCGACTGGCGGTAAAGCACCACGTAAACAACTGGCTACAAAGGCTGCGCGAAAAAGCGCTGCAGCTAGGGTGGCGTTAAGAAGCCCCATCGTTATAGCCCTGGTACAGTTGCTATGCGTGAAGCGTGCAAAGCACCAACAGAATTGAAGAACAAATATAAATTCTTAAAAGAAGTCAGCAAGAAATGTGAAGTACGCGCTATTAGATACGTATTACGCAGTACGGCGGTTATGGCCAAAAATGTGGATTTGAAAAAGGACGGCGACTTAAAAGGGTCGAAGTGACTATTTGGGTTTAGTGGAAAGTTGCACTTGGAAGAAAAATACCTGTGTACATAATAAACATAATATTCGTACTTTGCAATTTTGATTGGTGCATTTTAATACGTTTGTTAGGCGTCTATTTTACTCCATTCTCTCTTTTCTTTGGATAACATTTTTAACACGAAGATTAATATAAATCATGAATTTTTATTTTGTTTTCTAAGTCTTTCGCATTTCATGGTGCATGCCAAAAAAGTTATTATCCAGGAATAATTCGTTCAACAATGATTCATGAAATAAGCGGGAAAGTATTTTATTTTAGTAAGCTTCTGAAAATGGCTTAAAGTATGCCTTTGTTCCGTAAATTGGGTTAAATTAGCTTTGCAATTATTACTTAAACTTTCTCCATTTGTAATCCGAGAATTGGGGCAATGTTCTAAGGCGAATCGATTCAAACATAAGCACAACGTATGCTTATGAATCTTAAATTTAATTACAAGAAAGTACCTTGGATCGCTTTCATAGCTTTGTTTGAACAGGTAGTTGTATAATATCTTTTTCAATTAATTTTTTTAACTCATTGCTATCAAGTTTAAGTTCTTGATTTAATATATCGAGTACATCGTCATTGGCTTGCTTTGAAGAGCGTTTGCTCGCCAGTGTTTTATACTTTAAAGGCTTTTGGGAAACATCATTCTTTCCTAGGGCTACTAATGAACAGAATTTCTATCAAGATGGCTATGCAAAAGGATACAGTTAAAACGAACAAGTCCTATAAAGCCTCAACATTTACAAATATATATAAAAAAGAAGTGCAAAATATTAAAAAAAAAGAATTAAATAATTCCCAATATCGAAGCGATACGTCAGCTAAAAAACGAAAGATTTCCAACTCAAAATCTTTTGAAACAATATAGAGCATGTATGTTTTTAATAAATAATTTCATATTATATTTGCAATATTGGAAAAAAAAGGAAGCAATTTAGAAGTCTATTTCCAGGATTCCTAAGTCTTAACTAGATGCGAAATGCTTTATTTGAGAAACAAATACTTGATTTGAATTTTGAAACGAGGAAACATTTAAAGTGAAGCGGAGTAAGTTTTGA
>KK351203.1:25113-71048 GCA_000671755.1 Glossina brevipalpis
AATCGATTTTCGGAAAATGAAATTGAAGTTATTCGATCCTAAGGCTGATCTATCTTAAGTAAATGATTCTTGGAAAATGGACTTAAAGTTATTCGATCCTAAGGCTGATCTATCTTAAGTAAATGATTCTTGGAAAATGGACTTAAAGTTATTCGATCCTAAGGCTCATCTATCTGAAGTAAATGATTTTCTGAAAATTCTTATTCTGATCTATCTTAGTGGAAATAATTTTCGCTTACTTTTGCTTTCACAAGATTTGTCTTAAGGAAGACTAAATATGTGCTAAAGGATTTCTTGTGGGTCTTTACTGTAAAGGATTAAACTCACATTGCCCGATGGCATACGGAAGTGGGAAGTGCCCCTCACACCTTCCATGGTCTTAAGGAAGAACACAGATGTGTTTAGGAGAGCAAGAATCTAAAACTCTCTCTTCTCTTTTGGAAAACAGAGTTACAGTGATCGCTCAAACTTGATCATAAACAAATGCTGTATAATGTAACTTTGTTTTCAATTTTTGGAATAGATTTTCAGATTTCCTCTTTGAGAAAGTGCTTGAGGAAAGAAAACAATTGGTATGAAACTCGTCCATTGTTAATAATTAATGAATCAATATTCCTAATAAAACGATTCTTTCAGGATATTCTCATAGTTAGTCTAGATATAGGGTTAGACTTAATTTCAAATGTCCATGCAAAGGATTTAGAAAAATTATATGAATACAAAGATTTCTTGAGATTTCATTATCTGAATAATGAATGACCTTATGGAATTCCAAGTTCCAAGTAAAGTTCCCTTACACTTATGTCTTGATTGATTTCCACAATTACTTATTAGTTTAGGGAGAATGATTGCATTGTGTCCCCCAGGCCACACATGGAAACGTTTTATATTTTTATAGGTGCAGTGTCAAAAACTGAACTGAAAAGAAGGCTAATATTTGTAATTACATTTATAAAATTCTCCTCTCGTTAATCTTTGGGATTAGCTGAGCTATGTAAGCACATTGGCGGGGAAATACTCGATGAACTCATCATCATCATCATCATCATTATCGAAAGTCGCTCAGCGATAAATTGGAAAATGTTTGTTAAAAATTGAGTGGCATTCTAGAGGTTTAACATACAATATCATATGCTTACAAAAAGCACAAACGATATAAGTAAACCCATTAAACTACAATTCGTTTTATTTTTCGAACACTTTGTATATGAATTTTATATATCGGAAAACAGAAAAGAGGCAGTATACACAGTTATGCGGTCGCCAAGTTATGTTCACCTTAGCATGAATACTTTGGACATCATCCATCACCACCAATTCAAACACGAATTCAAACACACGTACACACACATATATATATATATATACATAAATTCCTTTTGTTGTTTGCGGATGTGCCATTTGATTGATTGAAAATAGCCTTTCATTGTAAACTTAAAGGTTCTCTGTTAGGGTTGGCAGTAAATTTGAGATATGTGCCGTTATATATATTTATATATATATATATATATATATATATGTATATATATGTATGCCTATATATGTATGTATGCATGTGTGTATACATATATATACACATGTATATATATGTATATGTATATTATGTATATATATGTATATGTATATTATGTATATATATATATATGGATTACGGCTGACAACAAATTTTTCAATTTCGTTTTTAAAATTTTTTTTTAGAAGAAACGCTTATGGACCCTTTGATAGCCAGTAGGCGCTTATAATTGCAGCCTTTTACCGTTCGGGTAAAGAAAGAACGGACAAAGCTGCCCAAATCTTATCAAAATTTTACTTATATTGATCATTTATGGGTATCAGGGACGGAGATAAGTTAGGTCAGTTAGGACCTACACATAGGTTGGGCTGTGGTAACCATGAGGATATTTTTCACTTCTTAAATAAAATTGAGTTTTTGTTTTTAAATATATCTGAAATATTATACTTTAATAAGCACAGAGTTGCATTTACGTCCGTCTGGTAATACTTTTCTGGCGCATGTTAGTACTACAAACACGATCTATACCGTTTGAAAGTAAAATGCAATTAAGGGTCTAGAGCTTTTTTTTTGAAAAATCCTCATTAAGCACTAGTACAACACGACATGATGTCATTAATTCTTTTAAGTTTTTTATAATTTTGAAAATTTTCCAGAATTTTTTTCTCAATAAATTGTTTACATTCATTCTCTACGTCTACGTACAGTATGTAGCAAATAAGTTAATAGATTTAATATAACTTTGTCAGTAACATATGTTTAAATTAAGTTATAGAAGCGAATGAAAACTAGCAAAATAACAACAACAACAACAACGACAACGACAACTAAAAGAAAATGATAGGAAAATGTTTACGTAAAAGCATTCGTTAGCATTAGCTAGCTAGGTAGCTGTCCATGTAATAAATTTATTGATTGTTTTTCAAAGTTTTTCTCCACAACATACTACATACAGCAGGCAACAGCACTAAAAGTGTATTCAGTTTCTCTGATAAAGTGGAACAAATAAATGGAGTCATTGCTTAGCTCACTGGTCATCATCAAGAGATAATATCTTTTCTATATAAAATATATAGAGTATTCGGTCGAGACGCGGCTTAAAAAGAAGACAAATCGTTACCTCATCAATGATAACTCCATCTATCTCATATATCTTCATGAGAGTCATTAACTTTTTTCTTTTTTTTTTTTTTTGTCTTATTACAGTTGATAGATAAATTGCAGAAAATTTTTCAAACAAATCCAATTAAGAGTAAATTTTTTTGTAACAAAAAGTTTTTTCTCTATAAGATTTGTTGAATACATGTTGAATATACATAAGAGAATATATTAATAATAGTAAGTATGAATGGCAGGCAGGCAGGTGTAGCATCATCACATCTATCTATTTATACGTTCGTTGAAATTACTATCAAGACGTTCGAGTTTTTGTTTCAAATGTCAGCTTAAATTTAAAATAAGAAAAATAAATAAAATACCACAATTCCAGACATTTGTTTATTTGTTTGTTTGTGTTAGTATCAGTGTATCAATTTCAAACATAATTTTGGAAATTTTTTGTTATGTTTTCAACTTAAAAGTATTTCTTGTTAAACACGTTGCTCTACCACACACAGTAATCTAAACTCGTTACTTCTTTTTTATTAAGAATTTTTATGTGAAGATGTGTTTATGTGTTTAAATTACATTAAAATAAACTAAAGAAAATTATACATTTATTCAGAATAAAGAGAAAAATATTTTTAAAAATTTGATAAGAAAATTTCCTCAAATATTTTTACTTCTTTTCGAAATCAAAGATAATTTACTCGTACTTTTTAGTCATTCATCCCTTTCTCGTGGCCTCAAGCTTTTACTTCGTTAACGACACTTGTGATTTATATATGTTGTATGTTTGTATATGTGTGTGTATGTGTGTGTAGAAATATTTATAGAGATTTTTGTTCTCGTTTGTTATTTTATACAAAACATTTTTACTTCACCAGCTTTGAATCGTTGCACGTGTGTGCGAGTGTAGCAAGAGTTCACACAATAAAATTTTCTAACATAAGCTTATCCTGTCCCGTCTGTTGCAATAACAATGTTTTCTATAAACATTTATACACACACACACACACACATTGCGAAATATGTACTCTTTGACACTGCTTTAGTCAATAAATGTGAAACAATTTTCATAAATTGTCTTCCACTTATTTATTTGTAATTCATGTGTTATTTTATTTGTTTATTTATTTTGCTCTAGATGATGTGCAACATTTTGGAGATGTTCTGTATCAAATTTCCAATAATATTTCCTTACTGAAATTAAATTCGTTGTTTCTCTTGCTTTTACACAAAATTTATTCTTCGCAGAAAATAGAATAAATTTGACAAAAGTATAGTAAGGGCAAATTGTTATCTTTAGTTCACAACGTGAACGCCTGCTTAAGAAAGTCTAACCTCACATTGCACCCCAACACAGGACTATAGCCGACGTCCTTCAAGCTGTGGAACAATCCCCATCGAAAGCGGCTCCAATATTTTCGAGATTTCAAAACAAACATTCATTGTATATAGTCTAGAGTTACCCCTGGTCTGTGGTTGTTTCCATTCAGCTACTTCTGCAACCATCGTGATAGTCCCCGAGGGGACGTGCCCACAATCAGGGTAGACGCATTCTCCAAGCACTGTGCTGGGCAAACAATACCCACAAAGACTGATCCTCGCGGATTTATTTGGACTTTCAGATACAGTCTACATAACGGGAAGTCCATCCTGCTGTCTATTTCCCGGATTATGTACTTGGAAATTCATCGACACAGTACCATATAGTATGGACATATGTCTCTGGTGGTTTAATGTGGCTTCCTGCCCTGGAGGATTAACCCGACATTGCACGATGGCTCACGGAGTGTTAAAACGCACACTCAACGCCCCGGAGATGATTAGTCCTCGAGTGCTAGATGGAGACACGCTATGGGTATGGACAGCTAGATTTGCATATTTGCATAAAAAGTTCTTAATTCCATGGTGCCCGATAATATATGGGCTAAATAAAAATACTTAACCAATACTGCTCAGGGAGTGCGATAACCCCATCATTCAAGAACAATACTTCTCATAATGTCCCACAATAAATTCATAGACTTAGCTTATTCTCTGTCCTTTCGGACAAGTGAGGCCAATTTAGTATCAAAATATGTAATATCCCCTCGATTTTGGATTGAACACAAGCACAAAGCGCAGAAGAGCTATGCCAAGTTGTGACAACAGAGAAAGTTAAAAGGATAAAAAGTACTCTCTACAGGCACTCGAGATACCTTAGAAATGTTCTTGGAAGCGAAAGTCAGATACTTTAGACTTGTATTTAGATATTCTCACCGACCCATAACAAACATTTTTCTAGATTGTCAGTCAACGCGGAGGATTATTGACACTACTGGCAGCTATACTTTCTGCTTGGGCAATATATTTGATAAGTTTATAATAAAATAATCACGAACTTCTAGTGTGTAATCTGATTAGATTTTCTTATAGGAAATTAAGGCCTTTCTATCTTTTTCGCCTACTCTTTCGTCTTATACCCACTACCGAAGGTTAGAGGTATTTATTATTTGTAATGCCCAGAAGCAAACTTCGGAGACCTCACAAAGTATACGTGTTCCCGATCAGCATCAAATTTAGAAACAATTTGAGTACGTGCGTCTCTTCCTGTGTGTAATGTCTGTGGTAAACATTCTCTTAGGCGCAAAAATGAAAATACCGCCCTCAAATTTGGTAGAAACATGGAAAGTCCTTTCATATACGTTGCTATTGAAAATGGGCCAAATCGATCACAGGCCACGCCTATACTATAAGCTGAAAGCACGTCAGTTTTCTAACTGTTTTCCATGGTATTCCATGGTTAGCTACGTTCCACGGTATTCTATAAAAATAGAAAAAATCTGCCACGCCCACCTATTAAAATTTGATTTCTCACCTTTTTTTTAAAAAAATGTGGTGGGTATAAAGTATTCGGCACAGCCGACTATAATTTTCTTCATAATTTTTGTTGTAAATGTGTAACGTCCCTGTCAAGAGCAGCTCGATTGATAAGACTCCTGCCAGAAGCATCCTTGCAGCATGAGCAGAAAGGCGCATATAGCCGTATCTATCTACACCTGTCCGTTGAGATATCAAAATTGGCGTCCCTTCACAATCTTGCCTACAACCAATAGTCGGCATTTAGTCCCTCGAATCTCAAAAACTTATCTACTATATTGAATAGAATGACCATAAAGTCTTTGCCTTATCCTGGCAATGTACCCATTTACGGCACAACAAAGTCTGCTAAGTGTATGTCTGGCGTAAGAATCTTTCCAATGTGTTACTGTATTTGTTATTTAGTTACCACTTCTCATCTATATTACATTAGATGTGCGCAGGTGTCGGGAAATGTTACATTAGATTTAAATTTATATGTTGCGCTTTAATTACCTTTTTTTCTTATAACAACAAAAAAATATGTCACGTCAACATTTGAGTGAATAATGCTACCGACCATATTGTCGGTTAACAGGAAAAACTCATTAAGTGCACTTGCAGGAAAGCATGACTACATTACTAAGTGTTACATTTTCCAATTATCTATCGAGAGGGCAAAGCTCTTCCACATGAATGAAACATTCCATCTGTGTGTTTCTAAAGTTACCTGGGCGTGTTTCACCAAAGTGGGTCGCATGCATATCATGATTTTAGATATATTGCGCTACTTTTTCGCCCGAACTTTATCAACTATTGTTGCTAGCGTCCCTCAAGAATGGTTTCTTGGTTTGTTTCGAACCAGTGTTATTCAAAAGGAATAATGTTCACTGATAAGAGCGGCTGACGTAACATATTCCAGCCTAGGACGACTAAAGTCTCCTGGGTGTGTTCTGCTATAAGCGATCAAATTACGTTATGCTGAAAGCCAGTGACATTATGACTTTGGACATAACTGCGCCAATTTTTCGTTCATCAGTTTTCATCAGTTATTGTTGGTAACATTCCCTAACTAACTATAGTTCCATTTGGATGGAATAAACCATAATTTATCCAATCCTCCTGACTAATCTAAATAGACTCGCCAGGCATACTCAGCTTCCTTATCCATGTTAATAGTTCATTTAATTTACATCGTAGTTATCTATGCTTTGGATATCCTAGCACAACCACTGTTCATCACTCGTCATAAGGATTTAGCCTCACTATCTTTAGAATTAAACAGAAAAACGAAAATTTTCCACAAATGACGCTCATTCAGTTCCAAGCTTGGCATAATTGCATGAAAAAAATTATGTGTTTCCAGTTATGAAGCCACTAGTACTTCAACCAACTGAGACCAATTGGAAACGTTTTACCTCCAACAATTTCAACAAAATCTTTTCATGCAGACAACTTACCTGTACTCATAATAGAATCGTATGAGAAAATAACGATTAAAACCTTTTTATCTCGAATTAACAGAAAACGTATTTAATGAGTTTTCCCTGCCAATCGACATTATGTTCTTGTTAAACAATATGATGTTTGCACTTACATGCACAATAGGTTTAATTTACACCATCGCTCTCTACTGATTTAATATAAAGTTTTCTTTATTTAATTTCGAAAATACGCGCGTGCAAAATCAGCGGGATCTGAACTAGCATTGTCGGCTTTTGTTTCACGAATAATTTGAAACTCGACTAATCAGGGCTTGTCGAGATCATATGACTTCATATCATGATCGTGCGCGTTTTTTTTTGTTTTTTGTTCCTAAGTATGTAACGATAAACTTTAAGCACCCGAAGAAGGAAAAATATCACTAAACCGTTTCATTTAGAAAATGACGATTTATGCTGAAATATTATAATGAAGTTATGTTCAGTCATTAATTCCATTTTGCAATTACTATTGAATTTGTTTGCAGTTCATATTTGAGTTGATGTGAGTAAGAAAAATCTATTAATATATGTGTGTAGATATGTGTACGAAACTTTTAAGTGATTCATAAGTAGATAAAACCGAAATGACGTCACTAATGAAATTTGCCAATAATGGGTGACAACACTAAATATTGAACACTTTTTAAAAGATAACGTTTTCTAGAGAAGAGAACAATAATTTGATTGATTCATTAAATTGAAAAACATGTGCCGGGAAATAACATACATCAACAATTGTTTAATTTTTTTTTTCCTTTTTTTTTTTTTTTTTTTTTTTTGCTTAATGTACACTGTGTGATGTGCGACAGTGTATAGCAAATATTGATAAATATTGCTTTTAATTAATAAAAAGTTATTACAGTTTAATTAAAAAAAATATATATATCGACAGCTACTTGCTCTTGTCGGCGAAAACTTTGTTTAGATAATAATTTTTATTTTTATTTTTATTCGTATCTTTCACACACAGACCTATATGGGCCTATACGCACCACACACTCTTTATCGATATTTAATCATTTGCTAGACGACAAGTGCTTATGTATTTTTATTTGTTTGTTGAATTCATGTTTATAAAGTCTATTAATATATTTTTTGGTTTTTATTTCATTCCCTTTCACACACTATCTTGGAAAAACAAACCGTCTACTTATAAATTTTTATATATATATTGCTGCTGTTTGTTTGTTTCTTAATTCAAATGTATGTGTAACGTTTGCAAATATACGTCAGAGGATTCATCTATTCAGTTATGTGTTGCATTCTAGGTGTGCATGTGAATGAGTGCATATGCGTTCGTAAATGTGTTTGCAAGTGTGTTTATAAGTGTGTTTATAAGTGTATTTGTATGTGCATTTGTATGTATATTTGTATGTGTGTTTGTATGTGTGCATGTACGGATGTATGTGCTTTATCGTTTTGCAATTAAATGCTTTAAAAGCGCCTGAATAATTTAACCTTAATTCACAAACGTTTAACATTTGTCAGCAAACAGACGAAATATATCTTTAAATTAAAAGAAAAAAAAAAAAGCGAAGAAGAAGAACAAAAAAGGAGAAGTAAAGTACTACTCTGTTATAATAATAATAAGTGAGTAAGAAAGCAAATGAATAAATAATAATAAAACAAAGAATAAGTTTTCATTTAATTAAAAGGAGTTATTAGATAAAATGAAAATTTCATACACAAAACCTTCGCTAGTTGTTGACCGAGTGAATGCTTACAGAAAATGTTAGTTTTTAACGACAGAGCAAGTGTTTACACAGAAAATGTTAGTATTTAACGTTAGACTGAGAGTTTACAGAAAATGTTAATTTTTAACGACAGAGTAAGTGTTTACACAGAAAATGTTAGTTTTTAACGACGATAATTCCGCCTCAAGTGATTAAATGTCACTTAAGGAAGGAAGGAAAAATCCGGAAAAAGGCTCCTTTATATGGGATAAATTTAGATTTCTCCTAAAATAAATTTGTGATCCTTTTTTTTCGACGGCATCACTGCAAATTTTATCTCTTGTTATTTGCTGAGCACTTCAAAAATAAGAAGAAGAAATTTGTACTTACTTTAGAATAGTAACGTACCAGTGTTTAAGGTCAATTTATTTTCCTCGAAAAAACTAATAGACGATTAGAAAGAGTGTAAAAGATTGCGAACAAAAGTTAACTTATAGAAAATATAGAAATTCGATGGACTTTAATAATATAACGATCAAAGGGTTATCATCTTCCTTAAGCAAGTAATATTCGGATTTATTGAAGAAAGCCTAACTAAATGAAATATTGTGTACTCAAACAGCGAATTGTTACGAAGCAAATGAAAGAACCGATCGCTCTACACTGTATTGTATATTTCGTTTATTCGATTTCTGATTCGCGCGTTCATAAGCAAATAATTTATAAGCTGCTTGTAGCTTTTGTAATAATGATAATAATAATAAGACAAATGGAGCGCACGTTGCAAAGGTGGACTTAATCTAACTTAAACGCAATGCCTTCGAAAAATCTTGGGCTCATTTATAAAATGATTTAAATTATTTTCCATTTTGATCTGTAAGCTACGAATATTGGAAAAGTAGAGATCAGATTCGAACAATAAAGGATTGGAAAAGTGATCTTAATTTTATGAAAGTTAAAAATTCTTTCTTCTATCAAATAAAGAACAAATTTAATATTATTCGGTTAACAACAACAGTTGTTCGCATTAACAAAACTTGAAAAAAAAATCCTACAGATTTAATTTTCAAATATTCTTAACTACAATAAAATGTCGTGTTGTTCTTACTTCCTTAGAAGAAGTTCTTAAAATGTGATTGTTAATTTTTTTTAAATTTTTTTATTTTTTTTCCCCCCTTTTGATTTCAGACACAGCACGTAGTAAAAGCAACTTAAAAATTAATCGACACACTTCAAAAGTGAAGGCAAAAAAAAGTCATCATTTACATCAAATTGTAAAACTATTTTAATAACAAGTCGTAAAGTTGTGGTTGAGTTGATAAAATTCACACAAACACATCTCCTCAAACCATCACTTCATCACAATAGTGTGGAAAGAGAAAATAGAATCCGTAATAACAGTTCATTCGCAGTGTGAATACATAACAGGCTTAATAATGAAAGAGTTAACTTGGAGCGCAGCTGTTGGTGATTTCCGGACAAAAAGGAAATGTTTTGCTTTGCACGGAAGTTTTTTCATAGTTTTGTTATTGTGTATCGGCCATGGTTCCTGTCGACCCGAACAGAGTGACGATGATTTCAAACTCAAAATGATAAAGAAAAGTCCAACAACAGCTACAACAACAACAACAACAGCGACGATAAAGTCAAGCACAGCTGCTAATGGTGGTGAATACGACAACGTCGATAAAGATAAATTGTTTGTATTGAATCATCCAGAAATTATGTATAAAGAGGATTATGTCTATGAAGATTACAGTAAGTTACAGTACAGTTCCCAATAAGTTAGTAATAAGAAATAACGGGATTTTATATTAAAATTTAAGAAGATCCAGTAAAACAATCTATAAATTACGAGATTCCCATTACCGCTGAAAACTATAAACGCTTGAAACCGGAGAAGATATATTTTGATGTGCTTCTGAAAAAACCCGTTATTATAATCGATAATTCGCCCAAATTAGGCAAATCACGTATAAAAGTTGTTCCTCTTCTGGAAGATATAACTGATAAAGGGTCTAACAAATCGTCTTACAACGGAAAAGATGAAAATGGTTATCTTCGTAAAAAACGTAGTCCGCAAGCCCTTTTGGAGAATCAGCAAAACATATTTCAGACATCAAATCCCTATTTTCGGCATTTGTTAGTACCTTGTAAAAATTGTGGTGGAGCAAACAGGGTACAAGCTCAATATATTCACATTAGGTAAGTTTAAAAGACGACCAGAGTGATTAGAAATCGTTGATTATTCCATTTCTTGTATATACAGTCGACCTGTAGCTGGTAAAAAACATAATGCTTTGGATATACCAGTAAAGGCTCCGGCATCGATACCGCTACCGATACCTACTGAAATGCCCATGTCTTTTGATAGTCGCATCGCAGCAGATGAAAGTGATGTCGTAATCTTCTCGGGTGGTTCAAGACGTAAGTGAATTTTACGCAAAAAATAAAATGAAAAATTTTTTCATTTCGACTTTTATTTATTTTTTTTTTAGCAACACAACGTCCAGCTGCGACTCGAAGACCACCAGAATCCATTTTCCGTGATCCACGTCCCGAAAATTTTGATTTCAATTTTATGAGTAAGTACAACATATTAATTGTTTTTTTGTTTGAAGCTTGTTTTACATATGTATTTACTTCCATTCGTCCAGACAACCCCAACACCAAGCATGCCGTGCACAATTCATGATCGCTTTGAATTGCGTCTTAATTGTTGTGCTTTATTTGTTTTAGCCTTCTTCTTTTGTCATCTACGTCCTACATTTCTATACTTCTTCTTCTTCTTCTTCTTATTTTTGCAAATAAAATTTCTAGATCCTGGAAGACAAAATTCGCAATCAATGCGTCCTATGTTTACAACAGGACCCATGCCAAGAACAACAACCATACGACCTCCAGCGTTGCCATTGGGATCAGCAACAACATCGGCAACACCTCCACCTTCAACACAAAGCTCTAGTAGAGGCATCTCGCAATGCATCTGGGCTATTGTCAACTGTTGTTCCGATCGTGATACTGAAATACGTTACTCTTGTTTTGAACAAAACGGTTGTTATGGAGCTTTTTGGGATTTGAATCCTTGCGCTGAAAGTGTTCGTGACAATATCATCACTTATGTAGCCGACTATTATGATTAAGTTTCTCGTTATCTAACCAAAGAGTATTTTGAATGTAACATTCAATGTGTGGAATGTGCTTAGCTTGCATATAATACATATATATGTATATATATATATATATATATATATGTATGGATATATTTATATATATGTATATATGATATAAGCGCAGTGTGTCTAACACACATGTGTGAGTAAATCGCTTGTTGTTTTTTGTGTGCTAAATGTCAATGCAGTCTTTTTAAAATTTTCTTTTCTTCTTTTTCTTTTTATTATTATTTTGCCGTTTCAATGACTTTTTATTTTAATGATAAATTATTTTTGTTAAGCTTTACTTTTCGATAAATTACTTTACTTTGCATTTAATTTAAAAAATTTAAGTTATTTTGTATTAAATATTTTTAAAACCAAATAAATGTTTGTGAAATCGTACAACATTTTATGGACTTTGGACTCGTTAGCTTTATATTACAATTTGCAGGTAAGGCGGGTCTAATTGTTATCGACGAAATAAATACGCCACTTGATTATTGGTATCATTAAGTTGTGCTCATCATAAGTATTATATTTCGGTGTTTTGTTTCAGTTTACCTTAAAGTAATAGAGGCTCTGTCCGTCCCTTCACCAAGTTTATGACTCAGCCTTACTTTTCATTAACCTTAACATAGATTAACTCACCTACAAAAGAACTTATCATAGATAGATCATTCGCAGTTTACAATTTAGAAGCAAAAAAAAAACACCACAAGGTCACCTCGTAGCTGCTGGGGTTCTATAGGATGTCCTAATAAGAGTTCACTAGTTAAACTTTGTATAAATTTTTTTTTTCATGCAAATGGCAGCTTTCAAAATTTGACAGCTGCCACCTATGATGGTTTCTGTCATTAAAAATGGAGCGCTACATAAAAAGGACGTAAAAAGTCGTTAGAATTGTGAAAGTCTTTCACGTTGCTACCGCTCGTAAACTTTGC
This sequence comes from Glossina brevipalpis, assembly GCA_000671755.1. Lineage (NCBI taxonomy): Eukaryota > Metazoa > Arthropoda > Insecta > Diptera > Glossinidae > Glossina > Glossina brevipalpis. The sequence continues at coordinate 37,822 of KK351203.1, forward strand.
GGAATTTTCGCTTGAGAATGTGAACCTAATATGTCAAAAATTCGAAGAGTGAAATTTGAAAAATTTGAAAAAGCTTGCTCGATTATAGACAGTAAGTCTACTTTGCCTCGACCTATTGGTCGATCTATTGAAAACATTCTTGCAGTAAACGAGGGTGCAACCGAAAAAACCGCGAAAACATCAATTCGAGATCGTTCCAAACAACTACAAATTTCACGAAGCACTACGCAGCAAATTTTGACTAGAGACCTACACCTTCACCCATAAAAGATTAAGCTTACACAAGAGCTCAAACTAGCACACACCATGAAATTGTGTGAAAATTCCTATTGAGATACTTACCCTTTACCTTGTCCAATATTGCAATCTGAGGTTTACTTCCTCCTATAGTTTGGTCATTCCTACGAAACAAATTTTAAAAAATCTTCTCTACAAGTATTTTGCGTTTTATGGAAAATGGACTTAAACTGCTTTCGAAATAAATAGTTTTTGTATACGCTTGAGGGGCATGGAGAAATAGAGATTACTGGTTTGGTTTTATTTCATTTTTTTTTTTTTTAAACAAATTCTTCCCGTTCGTTTCTTTATTGCTTTTACGTTACGAATATTGTCGATTATTAGAAAAGAGCCTGAAGAGAAAATGACTTTGTATGCGTTTAGATTGGTTTCAACATGAAAATGGTTTTAAGCCAAACATTTAAAGGATTAATGGGTGAGTGTACGTAAAAGAAAGGTAAAGAGAAACAACTGATATATACGTTATATGTCTATACAACAACAACAACAACAGCTCTTAACTATCAATGAAAATTAAATTCAAAATAATTGTTGCAAAAAATATTTAAGGACTTTAGTACGGATGCTGTGTTTTTGTTAAGGTCTGTGTGTGCGCGCCCTTTGAAGGTTTTTTTTCATGTAGATTATGATTTTGTTTAGTTTTTACGAGTTTAATACGATAACTTGGATAACGTTTTTAATCTGTTGGTTGTGAAGGTAGATAGACTTTCACCACAATTGCTTAACCCCTACAGCTGTGCACAAGCAAACATTTATTCATTCGAACACACACATTAACAAAGTACACATATGAGTTATATGTATACGTACAGCATACATATCTGTAACATTGAGCACTGAAAATGAGTTGAACTCTCGTTTCAGCTTTATATGTGTGTGCGCTGCTTACTTAGTAAAAACATAACCGAGTTAATTTAGTGCGTCTCGTTTAAATCTTATGACAATGTAAAGAGAGCAAGCATCTGTATCTGTCTTTTGCATGTTTCACCGTCCACTTATGTATGTATGTGTGTATTATACAGTTATATGGCTATATGCATAGCTATACACACACTCACACACACATACACGTACACATTTGTAATTTGTAAAATTTCGTTTACATTCTGCAAAGGTTTTATGTGCGTGTGTGTAAAAGAATTTTTTTTTATTTATACCGTAACATAATAAAACTCGAGGCGTTTGTCCACAAAGAACCGTTGAATTAATTAAAAATATGACATGAACTTGTATTTGAATTTAATTTTAAATAAGCAAAGATTATGTTTTCAGTCTGCATGTGCGAGTGTGGTACAAGTTCACCTATAATGTGCTCTTATTTCATTTGTGATTAAAGTGTACAACACAGTATTCGTGCAGAGTTTTACAGGTTGCTGGAGAGATTTTAAGCAGCTTATAGGCCACTCATTATGCAAAAACAAAATTTCTCTCAGTTATACAAGAACTTTATCACCGAATCTCTCATTATTTTATGTTCATTCCAGATAGTTATCTTTCCACTTATCTTTAATAAAGTACAACCAGCTACTCAAAAATTCAAATTTAATTTATCATGATAAGGCTTTCCTACAATTAATTGGATCAAAACTTTTGCTGAAATGTTCATCTTATTTGCGGACATACTTTCTTTAATAAAGTACAACCAGATACTAATAAATTCAAATTTAATTTATCATGATAAGGCTTTCCTACAATTAATTGGATCAAAACTTTTGCTGAAATGTTCATCTTATTTGCCGACATACTTTCTTTAATAAAGTACAACCAGATACTAATAAATTCAAATTTAACTTATCATGATAGGGCTTTCCTGCAATTAATTGAATCGAAACTTTTGCTGAAATGTTCATCTTATTTTCGGACATACTTTCTTTAATAATGTATAACCAGCTGCTAAAAACTTCAAATTCAATACGTAGACATGATAACACTTTACTACAATTGATTTCGACTTAATCCAAAATTTTTGTTGAAACGTTCATCTTATTTTCGGACATACGTTGTTTAACAAACTATAATTAAGTATTAAAAAATTTCAATTCAGTATAACTTTAGTCTTAATAATAATCTATTACAATAGGTTTGCCATTAAGCCAACATATTTGCTGAAGTATTTATCTTATTTTCGGACATATATTGTTTAACAGCGTATAAATCATATATCAAAAGTTTTAGAAATAGAAGTACATGGAAAAAAGTAATGGAAAGAATTTCCATTCATTGTTCGTCTCTTGGAATCAAATCTGTGACGTTGCGGTTCATGAACTTTATGTTTTGCGCAAAGAGTGATAAATTATTTGTAATTACGTTCGTATTTTTCATCTGAGTTTTGTTTATAAATTTAGGTGTTCGCGTTTTTGCACTTTTCGAACAATTTGCAACTTATTTTTCTTTCGTCCCTAAGCACACACATTCTTTAATTTTTTCTGCCATATTTTTCTGTCCCCATGACATCGCATTTGAAAATATGAATGTTTTAGGTGATGGTGCAAAATACTTTGATAATTGTATTAAGCACGATGAGAAAACTCATTAAATATTCAAATGGTTTAGATTCACATCGTGTACGTACGTACGTATGTATGTATGTATGTAGATAAATGCCGTGAGTCGAAACTTTGGTGTTTTCTGGTTTTACTAAACGATGTTGTCATTGAATAATAGTTATATGTGTGTTGTTGGCAAGGCACTGAAGCACGGACATATTAGATCAACTCGTACGAATAATTCGATGAATGGGAAGCAGACATAATCGTACAAACGAATAAATAAATAGCTACGTTGTAGTGTGGAGTCGCAGAGCACAAGAACCAATTAACTAAGTATTAATCGTTAGCTTTTAAATGGGTCGTAGGAAGGTAAAGTAACTACTTACCACTGCCGCTTTCATAGGATTTCACCGTAGAGCCACTTGTGTTAGAGCGTTTAATTTCACGGCGACCCATCGTTATTGCGTATGGAGGTGAGTGTTGTAGCTGATTATGATGATGATGTTGATGATGATGGTGATGTTGGTGATGATGAAGATAGTGATAAATGCTTTTGGGTGAAGTATTAGCAGAGGCGCAATCTAACGAACATGAAGGTGAACTTATGGTGTTAGCACCGCAGTTCGAGACTGAGGAAGCTGCTAACGCTACAGCTGTTGTTGTAGCCAGTGATGGAGTTGATATTGATGTAGATGATGCTGAATCAAGCAGTAAATCTGCCGGTGGAAATCGAAAGTAATTTATTTGCTTTTGATTGATATAATAATCGGGTGTCGTTAAAGCTGTATATACGGCTATCGGCGACGTGTCGTGTTTTGTGAGATTCGTATGAGACGATTTTTTATTAATGTTAGTGCAGTTCACAAGTTCATGTGGTGTCGACGGTGGGGCTGACGGTGTACTGGCGACAATTTTTGTATAGTCGCTATTATTACAACAATTGCTCCCTCCAAAAAAAGATGATTTTCGCTGTGATGATGATCTAAACCCCCTAAGAGGGCGTAATGCATACTATCGTCCGTCTATGCGAACCCAGTCACGATTCTTGCTATTGTACCAAATACCTGAAAATAAGAAAAAAATTTTTTTTTGGTTTAGTAATTAAAACAAAGTAAAGTGCTGAACACACTACACGGTGTCGCTTAATGAAACTCCTATTTTCGTTATAAAAAATCAAAATTTATTATATAAAATTGTATTTTGTTTGCCGTACATGAGTTTACTTTGAGGACCTTTAGATGTGGTACAGTCGAAAAAATAGATGTTCAAAATATGTGAAAAATGGGGTAAAATAGGGTACTAATTACTTGGGATCGTGCAGAGGTACTAAGTACTTGAGATGCAGAGTTATTAAGTACTTGGGGTCGTGCAAGGTACTAAGTACTTCGGGTCGTGCAGAGGTATTAAGTGCTTGGGGTCGTGCAGAGGTACTAAGTACTTGAGGTCGTGCAGGGGTACTAAGTACTTGGGGTCATGCGAAGGTATTAGGTACTTGGGGTCGTGCAGAGGTACTAAGTACTTGGGGTCGTGCAGAGGTACTAAGCACTTGGGGTCGTGCAAAGTGGTAAGTACTCCCAGACTTCAATGTTGGGCGCAACGGGTAAAACTTTTGTTTTAAGAGTCTGAGAAAAAGCTTTGTTTTTATACTTGATTTACTTATCATTTCCGATTACCGTATGTGTTGTCAAAGTTGTGCGTACACATACATATTTTAGAAAAGACCAAAGTATGGACCAGGCAAGTGTGGATTAGCTTCACATCAGTAAAATATTGACTTAAAGTATATTATCTTTAAAGGAAATCACTGCCAATCTTGGTGTATAATACACAAGAAAATTAATTGAATGCAATGAGCTGAACTGCTCAGAGTGGAAAATATACAGGAGAGAAGTTAATAACAGTTCTACAACCAAGATTTGTGGCTTAAAAAAAAAAATTAGTTCAGATTTTCTTCATACTTCTTTTAGATGAAAATTAAATTCACTGAATTTTCCCATTTAATAATTGTCACAGTAGAGTAAAACCAAGGAAGCTATTTTGAATTTTATTAATTCTTACGTATTATGTTAAAGCAATTGCTTGATACACTATCTTTAATGTTCGTATTATTTTGAAGATAGCAAACGAAACAGACGATGCTTTGAAGAGTGTGGCCGCAATATATTTTAGATATTTTTTATGCTTTAATAGCAAAGTATGTCTATTTTTGTATATGTATTGTGTCAATTGCGTGTGAATGTGTATTCTACAATACTCTATAACATAACTCTAACGCTACGGATAGGGCGAACACTCCAATCAGAAGCAATTAGGGACAAAATGTGAAAAACATCTACTTTGCTATCTTTAAAGGTTTGTGCCTGATATTTTTTTTGTTATGCTTCGTATGCATAAATAGACATCAGCACACACACACACACACACACACATTCATATATATACACATGTATCTCACAATATCTGTTGGCTTCTGTTTCACTAGAGGTTTAGTTTCAGGTTTGTTACACGTTTTCTACTCTCTTCTAAGCTAAAAATGTTCACGTCTAGTAGTGTTTGCGAATATGTGTACGGACGTACACATAGCCATCCGTACATGTCAATTTTAGTACATATTTGACTAATGTCATGTCACATTAAGGCGTTCAAATGTAAAATAGTGTCACAAGAGAATTTTGTTTGTGTTGAAATTTTTATCCACACACTTATATGGGGGATGGCGGATGGTGAATGGCGGATGGCGAATGCCAGATATCAGATTGTATTTTCCCTTAACACTTTCAATACATTTGTAGACAAAGTTTAATATAATTTTTTTTTAAAAAAAAAAAAATAAAAAATAAATTATTGTTAAATTAGCTTCACTTTTTGAATCCATCATAAGATTGTTGGCTGCTTTAGTTTTGCTTAAACAAACATTTGGAACATGAAAGAGTTTTCGCAAATTCTTTTAGTAAAATTGAAGGTTTATTATGAGAAAATCACATGAGATATTTTATTCAAAGTATTGTCTATCGCCACTCATTACTTCCTCTTTTTGTTTTAGGTAGAAAAAGAATTTCTTGTGGAAAAGACAGACCATCCACAAAAGGAACCTTTTTTGAGGGGATTTGGGGATTGATTGAAATCAGAGTTTATCAAAATGAGTAATGTTTAGCAAATAGGGCGCTGAGATAATCACATTTTCGTTTAGTTCTTTTGCGTTTTGAGATCGAAGATCATTATGCGATATGTTATTACCGCTTTTTTTTTTCTTAATAGCCCCAGTTATCACGGGTAACCCTCCCTAATAAAGGTCCTTTGATTAAAGCAACACGTAATATACTAAGTCTATAACTATAGATCCTCACACCTAATACGCTTGACAATTATATAAACTTTGGATATCGCAAGGTATACATCGTATATCATCTATTAAAATTCAGGAACGCTGTACTTCAAAATAAATGGAAAAAGCACGTTTCACGTTTTCCACAAATGTCAGTCTTTTGGTACCATCACCTCTTCAAAGGTACATAAAATTAGGGACTTGATTTATACTATTGCTTAAGATTTAATATAAAGTAATACTTTTAGAGGGAGATGTTAGTGCTTTGATCAGCACTCTATACTACTAGTTATCTGTACTCTTAGGGTAAACAACGAGAGCTTACTCAATGCCTTAATAATATCGTATGCTATGCTTGCATTGTAATTTCTTAGCTTAGAATGTGAGAGCAATAAAGTAAATGAAATAAGAAGCAGGCATCAGAAGATAACGGCTGCAAACTTGATTGTTTAAGAACTGTATGAAAAAACTGCAACTAAGCTTTACTTGCTTGCTTCGCTCAAGTTTTGATCCCGTACGACGGGTAGCCAGAAAGCAGAAGTGCAGAAAATTTATTAAAAATAAACAAAAATTAATTCGAAAACATATGAATGAGAACAATATTTTCCCGAAATCTATTGTATTACATCCTAAGGAAACCAGCTTAAAGAGAAAGACGCTCTATACCGGTTAATGCTAAGATCTTTAATGTATTGGAAGAAAGATGTACTGAAACCAGTTTAAAGAGAAAGACGCTCTATAATGCATTGGAAGAAAGATCTACCGAAAATATTCCGGCTGCTTCATGATGTGTTGTAAACATCTAAACTCGATGCAGAACGAAATTTGGCTTAAGGTGCACGACTTTGTGGTTAGTTAAGTATAAAAATGTGTGCAGTTATATCTATTTAAGGTTTAGTTCAAAGAAAAGCTTCTTCCTTAAGATTATTTTCGACATCGTGTGCGCATATGCTAATATACGGAATATAGAACGAAATTTAAATCCAACATCAGCATTTGTTTATTTCTAAGAGAAATTAATTAAAAGATTAAAAAAAAAAACTTAAATCTTAAGCTACGTGGATATTTAATGGATAGAGAAAAGTTGAAAGGTGTGCGCCATAATTGGAATTCGTCTTTGCTTTATCATCTATTTAAGTGAATTCAACTTTAGAATAATCGAAAGTTTCACATTTGAATTAACTGAGAAAGAATTTTTTGAAATTAATTTACCTTAACGACCATTTGCGCATTTCTGAAGATTGAAATTTCCTCAGCTCAAATTTATTATACCTTACGCACCCCACTTGCGGTACTAGTTAAGCATCTTCATGTGTAGTTGAATTTCTGCTTTCAATCTACAGTTTACCATTTTTGAAGTATTTTAGCAAAATTTTGGTAGACTGACGTGTTTCAATTCAAGGACCAAGAATCCTATTGAAAATGGATCTGATTAGGACGACTTGCATGAATGCATTTGCGATTCTCAAAATGTTCCGACAGAAAACAAGCGCTTATTAATTGTAGTTCAGCTTATAAATGAATGTCAAAAATTTCGGATCGGATGGGCTAATTTTTTGAACCATCCATTTTCATTATAAAATACTAAAAATTAGACTTTATTGCCATATAAGCGATTATATTCAAAAGAGCCCTTATATGAGCTGCGGTTCAAAGAAGGATATGGTTAAGTGATACAAATTTAGCGCAATTAGCTTTTACATCAAATTACATATTCGGACCAATTATTAAATTGATCGACAGTATTGGTCCACATTGAGTAATTAAAATGTTAAAAAGATACCTCTTTTTTTGGTATATCAAGGCCTTCTCTCGTGGGAGCAACTACTCCCACGAGCAACTACCAATTATTAAATTGATCGACAGTATTGGTCCACATTCAGTAATTAAAATGTTAAAAAGATACCTTTTTTTTTGGTATATCAAGGCCTCCCCCCCCACTCCCCCTCCCCCCACGAGCAACTACTCCCACGAGAGAAGGCCTTGATATACCAAAAAAAAAGGTATCTTTTTAACATTTTAATTACTCAATGTGGACCAATACTGTCGATCAATTTAATAATTGGTAGTTGCTCGTGGGAGTAGTTGCTCCCACGAGAGAAGGCCTTGATATACCAAAAAAAGAGGTATCTTTTTAACATTTTAATTACTCAATGTGGACCAATACTGTCGATCAATTTAATAATTGGTCCGAATATGTAATTTGATGTAAAAGCTAATTGCGCTAAATTTGTATCACTTAACCATATCCTTCTTTGAACCGCAGCTCATATAAGGGCTCTCTTGAATATAATCGCTTATATGGCAGTAAAGTCTAATTTTTAGTATTTTATAATGAAAATGGATGATGAACCATAATAAGTTCATGTCATGTTAGCCCTCCTATATAAGGACTGATATGAAAACAATACTTTTAAGCAGACATAAGTTATACTTTTTGTTATTATTTCGTGAGAATAAATGTAGAAATTTATTAGATGAAGTTGGGCATCTAACGGTCGGTCTTGCCTGACTATCTGACTTTACTCTTGTTTATAATAATAAATTAAATAAAGTACGTAGTTGCAGCTGTTCATTTCAAGGTAAATTAATTGCAGACATTTTCATCCAATTTAGAACTTTACTCTCGATACGACTAAAAACTTTCTTGAACATTAAATTCAAAGATGTTCTCTATAGAAGCATTGGACAAACATACGCATTAAAGAATCTTAGATTTTCTATTGACTATTATCGACATGATTGAGAAGCAATGGTCATATTACGCACGTAACGGAACGTAGTCAGAACAAATAGACAGGATAAGTTAATATTAAAATTAATTAAAATGAATGCCCACCCAATCCTCGAGTAAATATATGAAATTATATAATTTTTTCTTTAGTTGAGAGACTTCTAGCTGCTTGATTTGCTTTAAACATAACAGTTGGGCTGAAAAGTTCGTAGGCTGACACATAGATGGAACCACTAGTATTAAATCCATGTGATTTTTGGTTAGCCCTAACCTTCAAAAGACAAGTCCAATCGACAGTCAGCAGAAGAGACTGAAAGTCTATTTTGGGGCTAAAGACAAATCGTACTATAAAAATGGTATCGAAAAATTTTATGACCGCTATAATCGTTGTATCGCCCTCGAACGCAACTATATTGAATAATAAAATCAAACTACTACCGACAACTATCGTTTATCAAGGCTTTGGAGTTAAAGACTAAAAGCGAAAAAAGCTATATTGAAATTTTGGAATTTTCAAGAAATCGCTGACTATTCAAAACGAGTATGTTCATAAAGAGCTTCGAGTTTTCATCTTCGAATATAAAAATTCCAATAAATGACAATGATAAGCAGACAGATTTTCCTCTCTAAATGAATAAGTAGCAGGAGGCTGTTTAAGAATTTTTCAACTTTTCTCTGATCCATATTTTAAAAACATTTCCAACTAAAGGACAAAACATTTTCTTCGTCAAAAACAAAAAGAAAAAAATGTCTTAATGGACAAAATTTATGTCACAAACACTATAACACAGTTGCAAAGATAATATTATTCAATATCTGTCGTTGACCTGACTACATTGTTGTCTATCGCGAAGCAAGAATGCTCCTTAAGGCTGTTTAGAACATTTTGCTAAAATGATTTTGAAGTACAATGTAATGATTGAAATAATTTAAATTTCAAGTTAAAATCAAATTAATTTGTTTTGCTAAATAAATTACTTCGATTTAGTTTACACAGTTCTTGCTTAAGCAAACTAAATAATAAAATAAATAAAAAGTTTATAGTCAAGCAAAGCCGAGTAGTAGATAACCGGACATCAGCTATGCCTAACTACAACTCTTCATTTATTTTCGTGATATAATATGAAAAATTATACTTTATTTCGAAGTAAAGGAATGCTTTTCATGGAAGCCCATGGAAGCGAGGAGGCGTTAAAACCTTGGACTGATATGTTTCAAATTACGCACATTTAATTTTTTGATCAAAGATCATCGTATTCCTCATCTGTTTCTGTCATAAAGTACTAAAAATTACACATTGTTTCCCTAAAGATCCGGGCCTTTTCGTGATAACCCTTATATGCAGTAAGGTCCAAAAAATAGGCCTACGTGGTTCAAATCTATTATAGTTAATTTTGAAGTCAAATTGCTATTAGTGGTTCAATTGTACCATAAAATATTAACAATAAAAACTTTTGGTCATAAAAAGCCGTCAGAACCTTTGTAGGGTATGGGTTTTAAAAGTTAAGCCTCCCGGGTCCAGATTTACTATAGCTGATTTTTATATCAAATTGCTATAAGAAACTCATTTAATTTGATCAAATATCAAAAATTATACTTTTTTTGCCACATAAAGGCTTACTTTCCATAGGAAGGGTCGGTCATATGGACGGTCTCATACGTCTGGTTTACGGTTAATTTTGATGTAAAATTATTATTAAAAGCTTATTTGCATCATAAAATATTAAAAAATAGACTTTCTTATCATATAAAAGCCTCCATTGCATATAGAAGGTTATATGGGAGATGATTCAAAAAATGGTTCCATCCCAACCAAAATGTCAGTTTGTACTGACTTTCGATTGAGAAATATTAGAAATTGCATTTTTCTTTTTTTCATCTAAAGACTTTTTTTTTGATATGTAGCCTTATACGGAGACTGATCGTAAAAATGCTTCGTGTCTAAATTCAATAAACTTGGTCCTTGGGGCAAAATTTCGTCAAAATACTTTGAAAATAACAGCCTTTGGAATGAACATAATGGACATGTATACACAACAGATGGATTAAGAAAATGATTCTGGATTGATCGATATAATTAAAAATGGGTCTATCCCAAGTCCTATATCACAAGTGTTATAAGGTCTAATAAAACCGATCAATCCAAGGTTTATACAACTCAATTAACTAATTTTTTTTGGGCTGGATCGCCAATGATGAATTTATTTTTACGTAAAATTCTATAATTTAGACACCAAGTCGTTTTGTTTTTCAGTTAAGAATTTAAAAAGGATAATTAAGAAATCGTCGTTATTCAATTTTCGAAAGCTTTCTTGTCCAATTTTCGATAATAAAGAGATCAACTTAAACTTTAAGCTGGTAATTGACTGTTACTCGCTACTACAAAAAAATATCTAGTGCCTCCTCTTATGCACGTAAAAACATGAAGCCCTAACTGTATATATCCACTGGTGGCTGTCATGGTCTACCGCGGGAGATGTAGCATACAAAGACAGTAAAGTAATGCTTTTGCTTTATTCAAGCATTGAATTTTATGTCAATATTTCGATTAAAATTATATTCAACTTCATTACAATAAATAAAATCACAGTATTTCTCCGAATGATTAAAAAAAAATACTTAACGGTGAAGCAAATAAATTGCAAAAAGTTGCGGTAATTATTCGTGATTTATCTAATGAAGCAGCTTTCGCTTATTATACCAGGACTTGACGAGAGTGATGAGGAAGAAAATTATGTTGGGTCAGAGATGCTATCAAATTTATCTATTGCTTGTGATTTATATGTAAGAGTTGATCATTGAAAGTACAACCCTGGACTCAGAGCATGTAAAACCGGGCAATGAGAGAAAGAAAAGAAAATATAAGGTTATGTTTAACTAAACTATCACACTATGACTTAAAAAGAATTAAAGGATTTTTTTTCATATACGTGATAGTGTAAACCCTACCTCTCACCCTCTCCTTATTCATAAGACCGTTTGTCTGTTAAATGCTTTTCAAATTTATTCCTCCTGTCTTCTGTAAAGAATGAGACCAACTGGCAACATATTTCCTGGTATACGGTTTCTTTTGCCTTTCGTTTGGTTTGTAAATTATTTAACTTCACACCTAAGTGCACATATTTCGGTTAAACTGAAAGTACAAAATATACTAAAACCAAAATTGTTTCTGAAATTTTGAAATGTAATTTTCATTAAAATCTTATAAAAATTTTTTTGTTTGTAATTTTGGACAACAGAGCACAACTTTAAATGAAAGGAAATCGAAAACCGAGACATTTTGTTTTTTTTTTTTTTGTGCCTTCAAGTTTCTTACCATTTGTTAATAAAAATGCAAAATGTGTTGTATTCTTTTTTGTTTTTGTTTTTTTTTTATTTTTACTCTTGTTTTTTGCTTACTTTCTTCCTTCCTTGTAATTCCCTTTAGCTGCACGCTCGTCTGTGAAAAAGAAGAACTTCTGATACACACTTGAAATATTGAAATTCTCTACAGGCTTGTGCAAGCAGACAAACGATTGTGTACGTATGATTCGCTGGCGGAAATACAAAGATTGTGAATCGTGAACAAACGTACGTGTTCATGAATATTTTCTTTAAAATACGCACACACACACACACACACACACACACACATACACACATTATCGGTGAATGTGAATTTTGTTTATTTTAGGTTAACTTAAGAATTTCTGTTTTTATTGTTATTCTTGCTGCACATTAACTTTAATAGGATATAGAAAAGCAGCGAGAATTAAGGCGTGTATACAATACATACGTACGTACGTACTTATGAAACCAAGGAATGTGTCTATGGCTGTCAACATAGTACATTTATTACATATCGCACATCGCATATCGCATATCGCATATCGCAATAGTAAGTAGTTGCACACCCACGCTATGATTCTCACTAGTTTTCCTTTTCCTTCATACTTCCGGGCCAATTACAAGATATTCGAGTTGAAGTCTACGGGAATACATCTTAATACATTTTTCTCATTAATACATGAAAACTTATAGCTTTAGGAGACGACTATGTTTACCCTTCGAACGTATGATACGCGATTTGTATCATTAAAATGTTTATAAAATAATGAGTGGATTTAACTCTTTCTGCTACGCAGCATCATAAATATTGTTAGTGGTTGCTAGGTAACTAATAAAGAAATAATGTACGGTCGTATCCTGTGTAAATAACTAAAGAAAATCCAACTTAATATGACACACACGGTATTCTTACGAAATGAAAAATTTTTTGATCGAAATTATATTGAATTATAAACAAAAGGTTAAGCGATTGAGACCCATTGAAACCCATGAAGCCTACAATGAGTTCTACTACTTCTAGGAGGTTAACCTCTAGTCAACTAGTCTAGTTAACAACGATTAGAATTTAAACTTTTAATTTTCTAGTTCCTTTTCCTAGTGCTTCGTAAAGACAGTTCAAGTTTCGGATCTTATATATTGTAGCCCCGTTAAAAACCCATAATATTCTTAAGTAACCGAGTTCTTAAATAACAATCAATCAATCTTTGTGAGAAACGTAAGTAGAAGGACGAAAAGAATTTATTTATTTATTTTAAGTGGAATTATTTCCAAAATTGTTCATAACACACTTCTTTACTTGCTTACGTGAGTACTATCACGAAATTCTTATAAAAATATGTAAAGAAAATATTTTTTTTTGTTTTTTTTTACAGCCATTTTGTTTAGTACTATATAAGATTAGAGAGTGAGAGGTTTAATGGAATGGCCAACCACGCTTTAAGGGGTAAATCTACCGTAAATTTGGAAAAAAAAAACAATTTCTTTTATTGGCTTAATAAACGATAATAACTACAGGGTTGCCCTTTTTTAAAATTTTTTCAAAAAAAATTTTATATTCATTACATAAATGTAAGGTTAATAACCTCGTTAAATATTATTATTCTATACCCGTTCCTTTCATCCCAAAAATATTATCAAAAAAACAAAACCGCTCTTCTTTAAGGCTGTTGTGGTGGTGTTACCCTATCATGTTATAAAGATTTTCGATACTATGCCCACAAACCATCGACTACGGTTTGACCTTAGCTGGCTGGTATAACTGGCCGCATTAACAGTTTATCTGCATCTCAATCATTTTTATACCCACCATCGAAGTTGAAGGGTTTATTTCATTTTATCATTTGGTTTGTAACTATCTAAAGGAAACTTCGGAGACCCCACAAAATATATATATTCTTGATCAGCATTAAGTTTAGAATCAATTTAAGCATGTCCTTGTGTCCGTCCGTCTGTGTAATGTCTGTGGTAAAAATTCTCCTGACCGCAAAAATGCAGATATCGTCTTCAAATTTGACAAAAACATTGGAGGTTCTCTCGCTGCCACGCCCACCTATTATAATTGAGTTTTCCCTATTCTTTTAAGATAAAGTTGGTGGGTATAAAAGATTCATTACAGCCTCTTCGGCTATTTTTCTAACTTCTTTAATTTTAGCAATAGATCGAATGATACTCTTATAATTGAAAAGAAGAAGAATGCGTGTCTCCCGGCTTCCTATAGGAGATAAATGAGAAAAGTGCTCGATACTAATATGATATTATACGGGTTTTCTTCCTTTTCAAAATCTTTTTTTTTTTTTAAATTTCTTAACAAAACCGGTCTGCTTCTAGACGGATCATACACTTTTTCCTTTTGAGATCTATGGACTCATTAATACATTTTTTTAAGTTTCTTTCCTTTAATTGAATTTTTCCTACACTGATTGAGTTGTAATAATAGCCGGTAAAAGCGTAGAGTAAAACATAGACGTACGCTTACTATTCGATTAAAAATCTTTTGCTGACTGAGAATTTATGTAAAACAAACAATAGTTGAGAAGGACAGTTCTAGAGACTTTGATGAGAATTAATCGGTTTGTCAACTAGAGGCATTCAGGAGTTTTAATCATAGATGACGTACTCTGTTATAATGTGGGAAAACAATAACTGTATCTGCATTAAATTTCTTTCCAACCTCATTAACAGACAACGAACGGATGGACACTGACAAAGGTAATTAAAGCAACTGTGTTTCGTATGGAAACCACAAATATTTACGCGTGAAGAACTTTCACAGTTACGAAATATAATGAAAACTTAAATGCTTCCAACAATATTCCAAAAATAGATGGAATATTATTCGCGTTTTTCTTTTTTAAATTAATTTTTAATCGTAATTTTAAAGCAACAGTAAGCTTTTTTTTTTCATTTTTAATTTGATTTAATTTCAAAGCCATTCATGAGTGCATCTACTTGAATACACCGAACGGATGATTATTATTATATCGCAAAGGGCTTTTGGCGATGCGTGTGTATGGAAAGTGTATGTGATGGCTGTGAGGCAAAAAGGACATAAAACGTTGAAAGTTAATTAATGAGAAGCACTTACTTATCATTTTCTGCCACCTAAGGTGAAGTTAATCCTTTTTGGAATTTTTTTTTTCTTCTTTATTATTTTTCGTTCAAAAGAGCTCGCAAAAATTTTCTTCCGTTGGATTAATTTTTTTTTTTCGTTTTAAACATTTACAGTCATTTCATGTTTTCGCTTATAATTCGTGTTATCAAAAAAAAAAATTGTTGATCTCTCTCTTCTTTCTTTCCTTAAAAATGTGATAATAAAATAAAAAAAATTTTTTTATTATCGCTTTTCTTATTTTACACGCACACATATATATACATACATACATATATACATATACACATATATACATATATATGTACATATATATATATACGTACATACATGCATACACATACCATGATAACACAGCTAAAGTGTTACAACAGTAAATAATTGTATGCACGTTTTAGAAAAATTTAACATTTTTTCCGCATAACCGTACCGAAGACTCTGCAGACTGAAACAAACTGAGTGCGTGTACGTATTTAATGTTTAACTGAACTGTTGCTAGTTGGCATTGAGCAAAGCACGGACAGGATATAACGGTTATGTACTCTCACGCACGGCATTTATAAATAGTTTTGCAGACGAGAGAGAGATAGACAGAGAGAGAGCGTAAAAGTGTTTTAAGTGTAAAGAACTATGTAAACAGGATAAAGGAAACGAACGCAAACATATTTTCTGATATATGATATAATGAATCGTTCTTGTTGCTCTTCTTCTCCTTCTTCTTCTTCTTCCTATTATTATTATTATTCATATTCATATTATCATTGTTATTGTTGGAGCATATTTCGCATCTATTGATAGATTGACGTTCTGTCTCTCATATTTGTATTGTGTTGTCTGCAATATGTTGTAATAAATACCTCATCTTTATTAATATTAATAATAAAAAAAACTATTGTTGTGCTATTGTTTTCTATATATGTATCTGGCGTCGTGTTGTCAAGAATGCTTTTGAATATTCAAACAAACAAAGAATTTGCTTTAGTCGACATTTTTTTTTATTATTAAATGATTCGTTCTTATCGTTCGAAATTGGCAGCCGGCATTCTTATCAAGCGCCAAATTAGAGAAATATGGACAAATTGTTGCGTCTCTCGCAACAGTTGTGTTATGTAACAGACAATAGCGATTGCGTTGCTTTACTAATGAGAGACGGTCCAATTTAATAGGAAGAAGAAGAGCATTTAATTCTTCTTTAACTGAGTTAGTGTAACAGTTTTATGCAAAGAAGAAGTTATCGACTTCTCATTAGATACATAAGCAAACATGTGAAACCACTTGACAGTTATTAGATAACACAAGTCAAAGGAAACCACGATGAAAGCATTCAACCCAAGTTAGAATGAATTAACGAAATAAAGCAAAATGTAAAATAAAACAACAACAACAACAACAACAAGCACAACATGCACAAGGCTTTTTTATTACATGACCTCTCCCCTCCCCCTCCCCCCTCCGCTCACTTCACTTCACCGCATAATGTATTCAAGAAGAACGACAAGACTGTTGCTTTCACATTCAACGACATTTACAACGAACGTAAATATGATAGGCTGGCAGAATACGATCTACAAGTAGCACATGCCGAAAGGGAAACGAAACAACAACAGCTTGGTTGGCTTTGTGTTTGATTTTTATTTCATCTAAACCATGGCACCATAAGACGATTGAATGCTGGATTTGACAAACAAAGTCAAGCGCCAGGTTAAAGTAATATTACACGAGCAGAGAAAAAAGAAGAAGAAAAGAAAAAAAGAAAAATTCAGAGCTTCTGTACGCCACATTGTAATAAATTTATACAAGACCAGCTATTATATATCGTTGAGCAAAATCGAAAAAAAAAGAAAAAACGAGAGAAAATAATAATTGAGACGAAGCGTTGAGACGATTAAGGACTGGATTATTGGTCTATAAATACAGGTTAAGAGCAGCTGAGCTTTTGTCGACAAACAAAATATGGATATTAGCATAATCAAAAAGTAGTGTCTCGTATACCTTCCTCGCCTACTTTTATTCTCCTTCTTGAAAGATAACGGTACACTAATTACATCACTTCGTTTGTAATACACGTAAATAAGCATAAGAAATCTTATAATGTCTCATATATCTAGTTGGTGTTTGAGAAAATATACCTGAAGAAATGTTGTTTTGTCCATCCGTCCTATAGTACATTCATAGCTCACAGTTGTAAAAATCGCCTAAAACACAGCACACGTATCTTTGATTTAGCTTTAAAGTTGAAGCTTTACGTCTGCTTAGTGCTTGCGAAAGAAAACCTGAAAAGATGTTGTTTTGTCCATCCGTCCTATAGTACATTCATAGCTCACAGTTATAAAAATGGAATAAAATGCTGCACATATATCCTTGATTTAGTTCTAAAAGTTATCTGAAGAGACTTCGGCTTTGTCCGTCAGTCCATCAATTCATGCACAAAAATCGAATTAAAGCCTTAGTTCTAAAAGTTGAATCCTTCCGTCTGCTTAGCGCTTGAGAAAGAAAACCTCAAACGACTTCTGCTTTGTCCCTCAGTCCATGAATTCATGGACAACTCACAGTTGTAAAAAATGAACTAAGTCATCTGATACGGATCTACTGTTGATTTAATTGTAAAAACTAAAGCTTACGTTGATCTGACATATATCTCAAACATATACCAGAGTACAGTTTTGGTTAAGTACGGCAAGAAATTGGTCACGATCGGCCTTTTTCTTTATGAAAACAAAAATTCAGTGGTTAGTGGTAACTAGTGTCCAAAATTCGTTTTATAACGAACGAAAATTTCTTATTTGTATTTTACATTTCAAATAAAACCTGTGTACACACACACACACACATATATATATATATATATATGCTTAGAAGCACATAGTGAAAGTCTCCTGTTATGAGTTCATTGGTATTATTTGTGTGTAACTTGTGTAACTTGCAACTCTGAATATTCATTTTGTTTGGTTCCTTGCTCTGTGATTAAAGTTAGATGTGCTTGGATTCCCATTTAAATGTGGTTCGTTTAATGTTTTTCATTTTGATGTATGTGTGTTACTTGTAAAGAAAAGTTTGTGGAAAACACGTACAATTTCTATTTTCTCACTTCTGTTTTCTATTCAAATTCTTAAGTTTTATTTTCAAAAGCATTTTTATAATGTTGTCCTCTTGTCTTGGATATCTCTTAAGTACAGGTAGCTTTCGCATAAATATTTTTTCTTACTAACCTTATGGAAGCTCTTGCACTTAAAACTATTCTCTGAAAAAAAAAGAAGAAGAAAAAAAAACGAAACGAAAGAAAGACAAGTTTGCCTTAAAAGGAATATTGGTGGTATTCACTATCTCTGTTAATTTTAGACACGTGAGGTCGGTCAGGACAGTTTAGCACTACGGTCATCCAAATGGCTCGATCATCAATCAATTCAAGGTAAATATTAAAATAATTTAAAATATAAAATACAAAAATTTGAATCATTGGAATGATATATTCCCTGCCTTTGACCAGGGAGGAAATAGCCTAAGTATTATTTAATGAAAAGGGTTTACAGTATGGAATGCAAATTATTGAAAAATTTTTTTTAATTTTTCATTTGCTTTAAATTCCTTTTTTCCTTTATTCCAGGTTTAGTAGTAACTCAGGACCCTTACCCATACTGTTTTCTAAAAATTGATTGAAAAGTATTTCTTTTCAATGTTATCATTTTCGAGCTCTGTTAGTATCTCCTGCAATGGATCTGTTATAGAGAATGGCGGACATATGTAAATTGTTCCAATTAATAAAAAAAAGAAAAAAATTTCCCTCAGCTTCAAATGATTTATTGAAGTATTCACCGCCTCTGATTCATGGATATATTAAGTTTATGTGGACGTATGTAACACTCGAAAATGCTAAAGGTACATCCATTTTTTATCACACCCATCGATTCAAAATCATTTTCTGAACCGATTTAATCTTCTCTGTCCGTCTGTCCAGGTATTTTAGTGTTTAACACGCATCAGTTTTTAAGACTTTTGATTCAATTTATTAAACTGATCTGGCTTAAGGATAAACACTATTGAAAAAATGGATTCAATCGAACCATTGTTACGACCATTCTTGATCTAATGTCGTATTTCAAAATAGTTTTTATATGAAAAAAGTTGCAATATCTAATATTTTTTGACAAAAATCTGTTGGATATAAAATAATGTAAAAAACTCGCAAGGGATAGAGCCATTTTTTTTAGACTACCCCCTATATAAATGGCCTTAAGAAAAGTAAGTCTTTATATGGCAAATAGGTCTAAATTTAATATTTTGTAATGAAAATACGCCTCTAATTTGACATAAAAATTAGCCATACTAGGTACCTCTATTTTTTGGATCCTAATTTATATAAGGATTCTTAAGAAAAGTTAACCCATTATATGACAAAATTAAGTAATTTTTGATTTTTATTACGAAAATAAATAAAGAATTTTCTTAGATCAACTTGACTAGAGTATTTAATAGCCAGCCTTGCTCACCTAGAGTTAATAGATCAAGATGATGCAACTTTTGGAACATATACGGACTTATGCGGAAATTACAGAGAAACAAAAATCAAGATATAAATCCATGAAGTGCATGAAATTTGATTTAATAGGTTAACAATAAATTTAGTGTCTCCAGTTTGGCTTGTTCATCAAGCTCGTCTTACTTAGTGATCCTGCTTTACTTTATGTCTTTGATTTCTTTCTTTCCTCAAATACATTTGAATGAGTGAACACATCTATTCCTAAGGTATTTTTTGTCAAAGAATTGCTACAAACCCGAACATAGCTTTTGTACTTAAAAAAATTCTTAGAGAAGAAAAATCGAAAGAAATAATCTCGAGAGAATACTGTGCTTTGTATGGGGATGCGAGTCACACAAACAGTTTGTTAGTTGCATTACAATGAATAAGGAGGTTATCCGTACACGGAATTATTTATGTAAATGAGTGCTTTCCTATACCATAAACTCATACATTCATACATATAGATTTATATGAAAGCCTTTAAGCTCTAACTTATGACTTGTAATGACAGTCTCTTGAGGAAAACATGATAATAAAATTTACTCTTATTTCATATCTGATATAAATAAATGTGTGCGCATAAAATATTTTATTGATTTTGAATTGAACATAATTTCATTTAAAATTATATACAAATGAAAATGAAATATTCGAAGCGAAATTAAATTAAGGCAAGTCTTGAACACATTACTTGAATAAATCAATTTCGAGCACAAGAAGAAGAATTTGCATACATACATGCAAAGATAAGGCATTACAAGCTAAGCGAACACGTTTGTTAATATAATTTTTGCGATTTTAAATAAAATAAAAATTTATTTAGAAATTTTACTTAAATAACAAGAAAAAAAAATGTTTAAACGCTTGCGTGAAGACACTTTAAGTTCGAAAACGATTTAAGAAATAAAGGAAAAGGTTAGACGACAGCACTGCTTCATTGTAAAGAATATTGTTTGCTAGACTACCTCTTACACTCGTTAAGCTCTAGAATTACAACTAATTATACAAATAATTGTATTTACGACTTAGTCTTGGAAGAGCGCTAGCAAACTATGGGTGATAAAATGAAGACAACAGGGGCCTCAAATGAATTAATAAATCAGACTTAGAACATCATTCAATCAATAAGAAAATTACGTTTGAAGAAATTCTAAAATACGTATTAGATCTGAGAAAAAAAAACATTTCAGCATAAAATTAATTTGTCTCACTTTGTTTCTTATTTTCATAGTAATAGTTACTGAACGCGAATGACTTAATATTTATTGAACTGGAAATAACTGAAAATGTAGCTTAAAACTTGTGCTCATGTACACTACTTTTTTAATTCAATTCTATCTCATAAATACGTTTGCATTTAAATGCATAAAAAGTTATTATCATTTCAAGCATACGATTAGTTTTTGATTTCTATCTGTTGCATGTTTCATAAACAGGAAAAACTTGTGTTAAAATCACATTTCCACATATGATATGAAAGTTATCGTTCAAACACACCTTGACTAAATGTCAAGAAAAGTTAAAAACAATGTTACCACGTTACAGCTGGACCAACGGATACAGTGACGTTAGAAAAGTTTTCAAAAAAAAAAAAAGAGAAGAAAATTAAGGTCATGTCAAGTATCTAGCTTCCGTTTGTAAAAATATTGTTGTTAAAATTTATACGCAACAAGCAAACAAAATATGTTTTATACATTTAGGGATTTAAAATTCCACCAACGATGATGATAAACTCTTATGAGTTTTCTTTTTGTGTACTTTTCTATGTTTTACAAAACTGTGGCAGTGCAACTGCTCGCAAATATTAATCAACAATAGTTGCTGTTAACGGAGATGTTACGTAAATTGTGACTTAATGACAGACAGATGTCCTTACGAATTGTTAACTAATAGAGTACTGCCTCCTCGATACGCGTATAATTTCAAGAGCAGTGTAATGTAGAGAGCTACAATGCGGCATTGTGCGTTATTTGGCGAAAGCCGGCGGTATGACGCGTTACAACCTAAAAGGCATAGGGCGACACAGAACAATTCATTGCGCTATGTCGAGACAAGGGGCAGCGATTTGATATAAAGCATAGCAGACTCTCGGTCGCCTATGACCCCAGTATCACTATCCGTTACCCGCGTGCATATCTCTAGCTAGCTCCCGTTCTTGAGACTGTATTGGTTAATGGACATCTTGATTTGTAATTTTCACTTTAAAATTTTAGGCACAAAAAAATCCTTTTTTTAAATAACAAAAAAAATGCTCGTATTTATCATAAAACATTTTATGAATAAAGGAAATGTTATCAATTATGTGTTATTGCAAAATGATAACTTTTCTAATATTGATTCTAAAAGAAGAAAATGTTTTCAATAAGAAAATAAAGAAATTGTGCAACGTATCAATATCAAGCACGTTCCATTAAATGCTTTGTTCAGAAGCAATTGTTTATATCTTTTGTTTTCTCTCAATTTTCAATGGGTGGATATTTCTTTTTTCCTGTAAGTAGTTTTTTTTTTTTTTTTTTTGATACATACGTATAAGTTCAAGTGTTAAGTTGTATGATTTTCGCATATGACTTGTGACTATTTGCCCACCTATATATCACTACATGTAAAATATAAGGTCGAAACGCATATTTCTTAAGATAGATGTGTCCAGGAGCGAAACACGGAATCGAAAAATGCATATTCAGTACCACGGTGATTATTCACAAGTGTCGGATGGAGATACGTATGTGGACGTGCCTGTTACTTACTTACCTCCCATCACTCCTAGGTAATATGAATTTCATTTTTTCCCAGTACTTGGTTTGCCGGTAGTAGCCTTCCGAACATTGCCCACATCTCGCTATATATATATATATAGAGCAACATTCAAAATGCAATAAAAACTGTTTTCGAACAAAACTTTAACGTACTGTAGAGCGTTAGAAAGGGTTTGAATTAAAGATTCACGCAATATCAATTTCACTTTTCTGCTCTACTTCGATTGATCAAGCAAAATTCTGCTTTTTCAATCAGAAGAACTTTTTTTGTATCGCATTTTGCTCAATTGACACAAAGTTACGTTTCCTTTATCATATTCGTTTTAAAAATTCCCAATTACTTCTATTTTAATTATAAAATCACTTTTTCCTATTAGGTCATACGATTTAAACCTTTCTACAAAAATATTATTCTATGTATAATCATTTTTTGTTGCTGATTTCCAAAAAAAAAACACGTTCAACACCTAGAGAATGTTGATAAATGTTCTCCAAAGTTCGATTCAAACTCCCGTTATATGATGTACGCCTTTTAAACAAATGTGGTGGTATTTTTATGTCCTTCCAGTTTCAGTACTTGTGTTTCTTTTTTGCACTTCAATAAGGAGAATTAGAAAAAAATTTGTAAAAATATAAAAACACCACATCTTATATATTATTACTAGACTTCATTTAACCGCGCGTAAAAAAAAACCCGCAATGCTTCTCTCTCTCCCTTCAAATAAGAACTAACTTTCTAATTAATTGACATAAAGTTTTGTTAAAATTTTGGGCAAATCTAAACATGTCCAAAGAAAAAGCAAATGTGAACATTTTGTTTTAAATGAATGCAGTGTTTTCGAACTATTGAGAGGCTGACTATTGTCAAAAGAAGTGACACATTTTTTTTATTATTATTCTATTGCTTATTGAATGGAGAGTAATATTGCAGCGAGTGAAGAGAAATTGATTTTGATTGATTTTTCGGTGAAGTGTAGTAGCATGAAGTTTGGGAAGATCTGTATTAAACAATGTAAACGACACTATGAGAGAGAACTATCAATATTCTCATTGTGTCGTCCATTTTATTTCGATAAATCATCGTAATTAAGTTCTCTTTGCTCTTCTGTATTGAATGCATAGACCTTATAATAAGGAAAACTGTTTGTAATTGTTGTAAGAGTAGAATATATATATATGATATATTATTACGGTATTTTTTCATACGAAAGGAAGCATTTTTGTTTTTTTAATTGTAGCGTTCAAGCGGAACAATAAGATATGAAACATTATTTAGTTTAGAGATTTTTGATGCTTGCAATTAGGGAGAAAGCGATAAAATAATAATAAAATGATGAGAAAAAAATTATAAGTACGACAAGTAAACAAAAGCTCTATGACCATGTAGATCATTATCCAAGCAATGATAAATTTTTGGCATTCAAATTGCTGTAACAACAATAAGACAAAAAGCTGATTATCTTAACATTCATCTAACATAACAATATTTCGCTTTGAATATTCACTAAAGCTTTCAGCTTTCAGAATTCTTGTAAAAAAGCTTTTTTACTTTAACACTTTTTAGAACAACTTTTGTAGCTTTTTGAAGGAAACTTATTATAGCTTTTAAATATTGAAAGTTTCGTTGTATTTTATTGCAATGATTTTACATAAGAATAGGATGCAGCAAAAATTTTATACACACAGTAGTGTGTTTCTCATCATCCACTTTCCGGATTCCTTCGTTATAAGTGGATTCTGTTTTTTGTTTACGTTTACGATTAAATAAGTGCAAATGTTTAGTAGTCTAACATATAAGCAAGTAAACGTGTACGTATGTATGTTTATGAATATTTTCGTTACCTCTACAATTGTATCAAATATTAGTTTCTCAACTTATGTCTATTTCAATACGATTGTACCTTCTTCATCAGAGTCCATATCCGCGTTATCTTACATAAATATTGACGCTAATATAACGACCACTTACATGACAATCTGATTCTAATAAGAGGAAGTCCACATATTCTTTTCGACAAATACCTTGTCTATGGGTTCAATCTACAAACACATCGTCTTTCCCTTTCCACATGTATATTTTTCCCCCTGTGTTCTTATTTATCTCTTTCTCTTCCTCTTCACGTTCATATCTCTCTTTCTCTATTTCTATCGCTAAACTAGAGAGAACAGTTCTATATGTAAAGACAGTTCTTAATATAATTTTACAATAGAATAAGGTTCGAACATTACATACTCTTCGATGCTTTGGCCTATTCGGACGAAAGTCGCAAGTTTCGTAATTGAAGGAATGAAATTTTAAAAAATATATTTACAAATTTGTTTCAAAAAAATTTAGTTTGATTTTTTAGAAAATCAATTTTTATGTGAAATGAAAAACTAAAGAAAATTTATTTAGATGCTTTTAGGCGAAGCAAAGAAAAAGATAAAAAAAAGATAAATTTTTATCTTATTATTCAAAATTATTGTGTAGAATGATATCTAGAAATTTTTATAAATCCAACGAATGAATTACGATCCACAAAGTCAAACGTCATTATGCAAGATTTAAAACTGTGTTTCTCAGTTCTTTTAATTTTTTTATTTAAATCTTAAATTATATTTAATATTAATATTTAATATTATTTTTGTGTATAAGATGATGAAAAGTAATCAATATTTACAACTTCTCTTCCAGAGCTGAGCTAATGCTTAGTTGTTCTAAGTTTAATGAGTTTATTCTAAATATAGAATAGTATGCAGACACAGTTACACAATTACTTATATATGCTTTCTAATATACGTATAACTCTGAATACAGCTTATCTTACAGTTGATTTTACAGAGTAATATTGCTTAACAGCGCCATTTTATGTATTTAACGAGTTTAATTGAAAATTTACCTCTTTTCTGAGCAGGTTTACGTCAATATATTGAAATATTTGATAAAAATCATTGTTACTTACGCTGACTGTGATCGTATTTTCATACATCAGCCTTTGCTTTCCTTATTTACATTTATTTCGTTAAAACAAAAGTAATAAGAAATTTCACACAAAGAACGATAGTTCGATTGGCTTTCGTTAGCGATGAAGAATATACGATAATAGCGACAGGGGGGAATAATTCTTAAATAAATAATTTATTTTAACATAACGAAGAATTAGAAACGGATCAGTTTGCCTATACTTTACAAGGCATTAGATTACTTTAGGAGAGAAAAAAAAATTTTTTTGCAATTAAAACTTTCTTTCTTATAGTAGCGGACACATGCAGAGCAGCGTAACAGTAAC
This sequence comes from Glossina brevipalpis, assembly GCA_000671755.1. NCBI lineage: Eukaryota > Metazoa > Arthropoda > Insecta > Diptera > Glossinidae > Glossina > Glossina brevipalpis. The sequence goes on from KK351203.1 coordinate 63,647, forward strand.
CTTTTATTAATTATGTGATATCGTATCAGTAACAGAAAATTTCCAAGTTTCATTTCAATGTTAGTTGTTAATTATTTTATTTACAGAACTGTCATATCTGCAAAGTAGCAATAGAGAAATGATTTTGAAAAATTATTAAAAATTAAAATAATTATGTTTAGGAAGATAAGCATGTTTTTCTTGTTGTACAATTTTACTCATTTACATGGTTTTCGTTATTACTTTTAACTTCGAAAGATAGCTCTAATGTTATAATATATTTCTAGCTCCTTAGGGTGACAACAGTTTTCCTTTCACCTAATGTTTACCTCATTTGTGTTTTTAAGAAAGAGCTTTTAGAAGTGAATGCTTGCATTGAATTTAAAAATGTAGTAGAAAATAGAAGGCTTCAATATTCAGTTCTACATTAAACAAGATGATAACCCAATGCAAACAGGATTATACAGGTAAGTCGAATACTGCTTAGGATATTGAATGTTTAAATCGCAACATTCTATTCAAATAGTTGGATTATTACAAAACAGATGTTACACACCTGACTATACGAATGAAAGGACAATTTTCTAGTTTAACTAGAATCCAAGACCATTAAAAACTATCTCTTTTCTGAGCAGGTTACGTAAATACATTAAAGTAACTCATACAAATCATTGTTAGTCACTCTGCCTGGGATCTTTTATACATCACTCTTTACTTTCCTTACTCAAATTTCTTTAGTTTCGACAAAAGTAATAAGAAATTTCAGAACGAATAGAGAATTACAAAATATCAAAGGATACCCGCAAAGTATTATCAATACACGTCTTGAGTTCTAAAAGATCGTGACAAAAATTGTTGATTTTACTTGCTGTCTGAGAGCAAAAGGAGTAAAAAAAATGAATGACACTCAGTCCACTTTGAATGTGTATGACACGGGATGAGAAGTAACTAAGACATCGATGGGGCTTTCGTTTTCTATAAGCTACCGGAGAATCACGAAGTTCAATTATTTAACAGCGGGTTTTTCGTCAGTCGGTACCGGTGGTCAAACACGCCAGGATGGCATTCAAAAAACCATGAGTGCAGTATATAAAAATAGGATCGACAATATTTACTGTTTCCAATCGAATATATGTATCACCTAGGGATACTATAAGGACCAGGCGGATGTTGTAAGAGCCAAGATTTCGGCAATGAGGTCCCAGGAAATCAAATTTCTACAAGAGAATTGTCCACTACATGAGGTAAATGTTTCTTAGGAAAAGGTCATTCACGATACTGCTCGATACTGCTTAAGCAGCTGCTCTGTCTGCCCACTTTGAATGCCTGTCTCTTGGCTGGTCTGTCTATCTGCCCACTTTGAATGCCTGTCTATTGGCTGGTCTATCTGCCTGTCTGACTCTCTGATTTAAAACTCCTTAAATATTGTTAATTTAAAAAAAAAAGAAATCTAGAAATTATTTATTTGGCCTCAAAAACCCATTCTGGTTTTTTAGAATTCTTAACTTATTGAAGACACAAATATGGTAGGAGGAGCAGGAGGCTCTTATTCGAGAAAATACTCGTCAAGAAATGCCCATATACACATTTATCATTCAACTGATTAGTCTGAAAAGATAGCTGGTCTTTGAGAAGGAAAACTAAAATTTGATTTTCATATTTCTTAGTTTCTTCGTTTATGTGGGGTCATAATTTAAATTTAAAAATATTACCATAATAAAATTGTTAATCAAACAAAACCGAGCACAACAACTAAAATTTGAAAAGAAAACTTAAAAAAAAATGAAATCCTTCGTGTTGTGAATGACTGTTAATCTATAGAAAATTTTGTCTAGAATTTCTCAAAATATTCCCAGACAGATATTCGGTCAATCTGAACTTACGAAACAGGTTTAGGATTTTTATTTATTTATTTTAACAAGTTACTTCTGCATGTTTGTGGAAATAATATCTGAATCATTGATCAATTTGTTTAAATCTAATACAGGATCAATCGAGAATTTTATTTTTAATAATTTATCTAATTTCTAAGAAAGTTTTAATAATTCTTAACTATCTCTCGAATATATTGATCATTTTTGTTCGATATGGACTTTTTATCAGACACTAGAGTCTACAGTATTTTAGAAAGAAATTTTTTATAAATTTTTTCTCTTTGTTTTTGCAAAGAACTACGAACTACGAAGGAATAAGCTGAACTATAGTGTACGTAAGTGTGTTGTAATATGTGTCGATCTCTCTAGAGGATCTTTATTTCCAATTTATCTGAAAACATGTTTTACTTTTGTTTGGCTTTGAGCAGTTTTTTTTTTCTCTTTTTTTTTTTTACTCTATTTACATAATTCTTTTTGTAAAATCTAATTTGCGTGAGTTTCTTTTTTGTTTCATTTTAAGCGGAGAAACAAAAAAGAAAACAAAAACTAAAACATTAAATTGATTATTAATTATAAAACAAATTTTATTATTTACTAAGAAGACAAAAGATAAAACTTAAATTGAACACAACGTTTTCGTTCACTGCTTTGTGCGATACCTGAGGTCAATTCCCGTTACTCTTCACAAGAATTAAGAATTATGAGAAATCTACATAAACACACTAACATAATGGAAGGGAATTTAAAAGTAACTTGAAACATTACTGTAGTCTGAGATGACTTAGGCGTGGTAAAGTGAAGAAAAACTGTTCGAGTCGTTCACGAAACCCCTCCGCAGTTGTCAAGAATACATAAAATATACAAAAATAATCTTGTGTAATAGTTGGATAATGAAAAAAAAGAAGAAATTGAAAATTCAGAGAAGTTCTATTAAAACTTTAATGGCACAAAACAACCACATCGATATTGGATATACACGGAATATTTCTTGAAAGCATTGTTATCGTAAATTCTTGAACAAGACTAATAGCGAATTTAAAGTGAGAGGGTAACTGGGGAGTATGCAGAGTGCGCCTTCAGACGATTATGTCTATAATGCCCGTAAAGAGTATGTACGGATGTATAAAACACTTGCAATAAACCCATCTTTTATTATATAGATTGATGCAGAATTGTTTTCCGAATCGATTTATTCCTCTCTGCCTGCCTACCCGCTTACATGCCTGTCTGCCCGACCGCTTTTCTGCCTATATGTTTGTTGGTCTATCTGCCTGTTTGCGCGCTTGCCTTCCAGTTTGTTCACTGGAGTGCCTATCTGTTCGCTTATTTGTCTCTCAGTTCGATTTTCTACCCAACTGTTCGGTTGTGGTCTATCTGTCACTCCGATTTTCTACCTAACTGTACGTTGGCCTGTCTGCTTGTCCGCCTATCTGTTCGCTGGACTATTTGTATGTCCGCTTCTTTGTCCGATTGCCTGCCCTTACGTTCAGTTGTTCACCTGACTGTCCGTTTGTCTGTTTATCTGTTCGCTGATCTGCGTGTCTGCCTGCCTTTTCGCTGGTCTGGCTCACTGTTGGCTGGTCTGGCTCTCTTTTCGCTGGTCTGGCTCTCTGTTAGCTGATCTGGGTCACTGTTCGCTGCTCTGTCTGTCTGTTTATCAGATGTGCGTCCAAGTGTTTTTGTCGTCAATCTCCAAGTCGCAATTTTGTGGAAATTCGTCCCAAGGATAAATCGATCTGAGCCCTTTTTTGATCATTTCCCGTATAAAATTATTTGGAAAAGTCTCCATACAAAAAAAATTTCCAAATTTCGCAAGTAAAGTCGTTGAGTATTAGTAATTTGGCCTACTAAACTGAGGTACAAAATTTGGGATGAACTGAGGTACAAATTTTTTGTATACCCCCTTCTTCCATATAAACCTTACGAGATACATTAAGTCCAAACTATTTAATTTTTGATATTTCATAATGAAAGTCGGTTCAAAATAGTAATTTGAAATAGAATTCGGATTAATTTTTTAAATGGCTGTAACGCCCGTATAAGTGTTCCCAGAAAAAGTAAGTGTTTATAGGAGAAGACGATGTAACTTTTGTTTTTTTTTTATGTAAAAAGAAATGTAATAAGCGAAATGGCGTAAGACGTTTATTAATGGTCGGGCTTGTTCGAATTGTAGCTTTGTTTGTTTTCTTCTGATTTTGGATTTTTTAAATCGGACAATATTTGTGTAGTTTTTCTTCAAGGAATTTGTTTTTTTTTTTTGATATCTATTCTCGTTTGGAATAAAGAAAAAAAAATTGTTTTGTTTTTGAAAAATTATTATCAATTATTTTAACTAATTTTTTTTATATAAATGTTGATAGCATAAGTATAATTTACTTTAGTTTTGTTTTTCTTTTAGGATAAAGAGAGAGTAAAGCATTTTTTAATTTATTTTTCATGTTTTTTAAGTAATTAAATATATAATCATTCTGTGTCCTCAGGAGAATGCGAACCTACTCTTTAAAATAGCTAAACTCATTTTGTTAACAAGTATTTAAAATTAAATTTTAAAATTAAAAAAAAAAAAATTTTTTTATACGTCTATGTATATGTAAATATAGCATAAATTTTTTTAGTATTAAAAAATAAAAAGCTTTAATATTTTACGTCCTTTTTTTTTTTGAATTTTTCAAAAAACAACAAGAAATTGTACTAATTTATATACACACACATATACAGATATATGTTAAATTTGTTTTCTTTTTTCGTTTTTTGTTTTTGTTTTTTTGTTTTTGTTTTTTTGTTTTTTTTTTTCATTCCAACAAAATGATTGAATTACAGGCAACACTAACAGAATTCAATTTACTTAACTAATATCCACTTAGAATTACGTACACATACACATTATAACCTATAAGTATTTTCGTTCTAAAAATTCATATAATTTTTGCCATAATTTCGGAGAAAATTATAAAAAATTTTCACTTTTCATTTAATTAATTAATTAATTGATTTGTTTTCTAAAAATTCATGATTTTACTCAGTAACCGTATCATGGTAGTGTAGAATTTTTTTGAAATTAATTTCTAATACAAGAGTTTTTAAAAATTTTTGATTCAATTTAAGCTGAAGTTTAAATTTATTATAAATAAAAATTATAAGAAAAATTAATTTATTAATTATTTTTAACTTTCTTGAACTAATTTTTTATGTTGTCGGATACAATTATTATTATATTTTTATTTAAGTGTAAACAGTAAATTGTTGTTGTTGTTGTTGTTGTTGTTTTATTATTGTTAAGCATTTTAAAGTCATTCTTACTTAAGTCTAAAAGTATACGTTACAATGCGACCAGATGTAGACTGAAATGAAAGAAAGAGAGAAGAGAATTTCGTTTATTATCATTTCAATTTTTTAGTGCGTAGCGATCTTGCGAGATGAAATGTATCATTCTTTCTCTATTTTTTTTTTTTTTTTTTTTTTTTTTTTTTTTTTTGAAAAAATAATTTTTTAACTTTTTGTTCGTCAAAAAAGTTTTTATGTTAAAGCGAATTTGCAAGCACATCATTGATTCGACTGACATAACTAAAAGTCCTTATTGAGAGAAAACAAATCGCATTGAAAATTTCGTTTTTATTGTTATTGGTATTATTGAGTTGTGAATTGTTATTCTTGTTCTATGAAGAAATTATTTATTATAGCTTTGACATAAAGAACATTTTCTGTCGTTTCTCTTCTAATAATATTATATAGTATACATGTATTTGTTATTAACCTAATTCAGAGAGACTAAGAAGAAAAGCAATTGTAAAGTCTTGTCAAACTTGATTATGATGAAATTTATGGCAACCGTCGTTTCTGTAGGAAGGAAGTCACATAAACTGTAGATATATAAATCGATAGCAAACTATTCAACAGATGGTACACTGATCTGTTCTTGGTTGGATGTTATGTTAGGACTCAAGCACAGATATAGATTTCATATGGAAATCTATACTGCAATAAGACAGATAGACAGACTGATGGTTATATGTTACGCGATGAACAAATTGTAATATTTTATTAGCATATGTCAGTAGTATGGTATGTCTATCAATGGAACTTTAAAAGAATGCAAAGAAGATTCATAATAAGACTATTGAACAGTTTACACGTTTTTACGGATCAGCAAAAATTTCTTCTCATCTTCGAGTACAATGCGTATGCCTTCAAAGACTTAAACGATTCAATTTAATGGCTTAGTCTTCGCCTATTTTCTCTAAACGATTCAATTGAAAGACTTGGTCCTCGGATTCGCTCTCTGAACGATTCCATTGAAAGACTTGGTTCCACATTTGTTCTCTAAACGATTCAATTGAAAGACTTGGTCCTCGGATTTGTCCTCGGATTCGCTCTCTGAACGATTCCATTGAAAGACTTGGTTCCACATTTGTTCTCTAAACGATTCAATTCATAGACTTAGTCTTCGCATTTATTCTCTAAACGATTCAATTGAAAGACTGAACCTTCATCTTTGATCTCTTAACGATTCAATTGAATGACTTAGTTTTCGTGTATGTTTTCTAAACGATTCAATTGGAAGACTGAGTTTTCGGATTGAAAGACTTAGACTCTTAGACTTTGCTGTCTAAAGGATTCAATTTAAAGACTTCGTCTTTACATTTGTTCTCTGGATAAGACTTGAAAGGCTTACTGATCATCTATATACTCTGGATTTGAAGTAAATATTTTTATAATTAAAAGTTTGATCAACTGACGGGTTATTACTGAATCAGTCAAGATTGTGCCTCACTACAGCCACGCATTAAATATCAAAGTTCATGTTTATCAAAAAGGGCGGTGAAAAAAGGCTTTCAGCGAATATGTTCACCGTTGATAGACACTAAAAGGTCTTTTGAAACGTAAGATCGTAAGTTTAAAAGTTTACTTCGTTGAAATACAAAAAAAGTTAAAATTAAACTACTATCTGGTGGTGGATATAAAAAAAAAGTAATAATAATAAATAAAATTTATGCAGATTTAGCATAACTTTTTAGGTTTTTTTCAGATATTTATTTTAAGTGTCAATTTAAGTGCGGATACTGTGTGTAGGTTTTATTGCTTAGTTGTCAAATAGTTTGCATACATTAGGAAACTGCTATTGAGTAAATAATTTTAGGAAGATTTCTTCTTCATTATAAGGCTAATAAAAATAAAAAGAAGAAATTTTTTTATGCCTTCAAGTTGAAATGGGAGCAATTCACTTAAGCAAAAGAATTTTATTTAAAATTTTTTTTGTTTCTTTTCTAATCTCATAAGTCTTTAAAATCAGCTCATATCCACACATAAGGTTAAATAATCTAGATAGGCAAGCGATGGAAGATATGGATATATATGCTTATGTGTATGCATAGCTAGAGAGGGAGAGGGAGAGAGAGAGAGAGACAGAAAGAGGACGAGAAAAAGAGAGAGATAGAGACAGGGAGAGAGGGGAGAGAGAGAGAGAGACAGAAAGAGGACGAGAAAAAGAGAGAGATAGAGACAGGGAGAGAGGGGAGAGAGAGAGAGAAAGGGAGAGCGTTAGAGAGGGA